>VXBA01001828.1:260974-314253 GCA_013399895.1 Serilophus lunatus | reverse complement strand
AAAAGGTTAGCTTCACGTTAGGCAAAGAAAAAATTCAGTGCTTGCCTGAATAACAATAAACAGAAAGAAATCTCACAATGAAGACTGCTGTTATACATGCAAAGTTATCATCACACCTCAAGCACCTCATATGAAACAGTGAGTTTTAGCAGTGTCTTTGAGGGCATTTAGGACATAGCCTCAAGCTATGACAAGGGAGGTTTGGGTTAAATATTTGGAAGTTTTCCACTAAAAGGGTGGTTAAGCATTGGAATGGACTGCCTAGGTAGTGGAGTCACCATTCCTGGAGGTGTTCAGAAAATGACTGGTCACAGCACTTAGTGGTAAGGTTTAGTTGTCGTGATGGTGTTTGGTCAAAGGTTGGATCTGATGATCTTGAAGGTCTTTTCCAACCTCAGTGATTCTATGATTCTATGACATAGGATTAATACCTCATTAGAATGGAGGATATAAAATTAAACTTCTTAGAACTATGAAGCCATTCTGATTTAAAGCCAAAACTGAATCAAAGTATGACTGCAGAGGTTTAATTTAATCTTTCAGATAAAACTGACAAAAATGTTAAAGGTTACACACAAAACTAGAAAGTAAGAGGACAAAAGGTATTTCTAATATTTTCTGTCTTTCCTTAACACAAATAATTTACTATCAGACTAAATCATCCAGCAAAATAACAAGTGATATTTATTATAATTTTAAATTCCTAGTAATTAAAAATACTAATAATTTAAAGCTAGATGTTAAAAAGCCCAGAGGTATTGTTTTCAATTTTACTGGAACACCGGACTATGTGTGGTATTTAAGCATAAATAGGCTTTGTTCACTTAGCGTATTACTATATTACCAGTAACAAATTAATAGCTTGGCATAGCAAAATGGCCTACACATCTATACCAAGGTTTCAACATAAAAGATTGTTCTGCATACATCAACAACTTATTTAGACTTTTTATTTTATTAGCTTACCAAGTAGCTTCTTCATTTTTTTGTTCACTGTGGAAGGTATTTTTCAATACAGTATAACACAGAATAACAGTTTGAATGGAAATTCCAATTCCTCTAATTTTTAATAATAAACTGTGCAACCATTGAAAAGTTAAAAAGGCTTGTCATATCTAGTACAGAGTTTAAAAGTGCTTCCTTATATTTTCAAATATATTTATATATATATAGAGAGAGAGAGATACATATACTAAGGACTAATACTAATGTTTTTCTTGCAAGTTGTCAACTTTGTTGGACTAAACCTGTTTTAAATTAGTTCAGCCTCATTCAAGTTATAGGAAAATTGCCATAAGAATATTAAAACAGATCTGTAAAGAAGGCTTATAAAAAGCTAACCCCAGTTATCATCATCTAAGGAATGCATGCAGAGATAAACACACTAAAATTACTATGATTCAGATCTTTAAAGTATACTACCTACTTTAAAGTAATACTACCTACTGCAAATTGAACCAAATAATAGCTTTATGTAACTTATCTGAAGTATTAGTGACTTCAAGGACACAGTTAGTTTGGAAGGCTCTCCCTAACGCACTTATTTGAGTGACATGGGCTGCTTGAATAGGTTTTTCAAACACTCAGCATTAATTGGTAACAGAGACTAGATCAAAATCAGTCGAGCTCTTTTAACCTTTCCCAAATACCCTTACGTCTTCAAGTTTCACTTAATGTAATTGTAAAAAGAGGTCTACTGTTATTCAGCTCTCAAGGGTGGTATTACCTTCATTAGGTGCTGTTTGTACAATGTGTTAAGCTCCTCATTAGAACATGCACAGAGGCATTTTAGACTAATGAGGCTCTATTGTTATAACCTATCCCTGCATAATTGCAATTTCTTTTTAAGTAGCTGATGTGGAGCAAACTCTCTTAAATGGTAAATACTGGCCCAATAGTCAGTTTTAATTGATGTGTACTTTAAAATAAATAATCCCTTTAGGCTTCAGGCTGAATGCCTACAAGCTCCAGGCAAAAAAAGAAAAATAAAATTTAAAAGTAAAAATACACGTGTCCAACATCGCAGCCATTTGCAGAACAGCGCTGCAGACTCCTCCTTCTTTGCAGCCCTGCTACGCAGCCAAACACACAGCAGCAGCAGATAGGCTCTACAGCTACCACTGAGATAGAAGCGTGGAATCATCTAAGCTAGAAAATACCAGCACTGCCAAGTCCACCACTAAGCCATGTCCTCAAGTACCACATCTATCTATAGGTCTTTTAAACACCTCCAGGCATGACAGAGTTCAGCTCACCCAACCTATATTTTTCATCGGCAACCTTCACTGACACCCTCAGTTCAGGTAATTCACTGCCTCCTCTCACTCTTGAAAAGAAGCAGCCACAGAGGTCTGGAGAGACAGTCTTCTCTCTCACGAGTGCACTGTCACAAGGGCTAAACTGTGGGATTGCTACAGTGCTCATGGTGGGAATAGAGATAGACAGTTACCCAACTTGGCAAATGCCTCAAATAACGCCCTACACAGGACAGGTATATGCAGCAACTCACTTTGGATGAAAGAAATCAAGCAAACCAAAGGAAAAACATGAGCAAAACCAAACAAAGCAATATCCAGGTTGCAAACAGGAATTTTGTTTCCAAACAATGCCTTCTTTGCCCTTCATACAGAAAAGATGTGAGGCCTTTGTAAATTGAAATCATACTAAATACAAACATAATTTAAGGGAAAAGAAATGCACCTAAACCTTGGTTCCTCTTTTGCTTTGACCTGGCTCCTTTGAATGGTCATGTCTGGAAAAAAAGTATTTTGTTTTTAACACAGTTGCACAGAGAAGGACAGCAAAAACCAGTGTCTACATATGAAGGGTTAGAAATTTGCCTCTGAAAAGGCATTCAAAAGGGAAAGATTTCTTTCTAATAAAACAAGTATTTTTGTTTTACCTTCAGGAAGCACTCCACTGTGCAAGCACATAAAATTAATCTTGTGTCTCCAACCCTTCCTCCTATTGCTTGTGTTAAATAAAAATACATGGTAAGAGGTAGAAAGAGAACATATTAACAGATGGGCCCATATTCTGATCAGGACTACATCAGACCAGTAAGCTGACACTTTTCTTATAAAGAACAGAAAAGCAGGTTAAAAGTGCTTACATTTTGTGAATCTGTTTACTTTCCTCATGTGCTAGTCTAATCACTCCCCTAGAAAATCAAAGCCACCAAATCCATGACTTGTTCAGATCATCCTTACTGATTATTGTAGGCAAGTTTCTACCAACTGAGGTTTTTCTGTGCTTCCTATCTGTAAATTAAGTCCACTGCTGCAGCACAGGGTTGTCTGACAGTAATTGGATCAGAAGTCAGATGAAGCTTCTGTTCACTTGGGTGGGGTTTTGTGTAAAGCCTCAAATGCCACTCCTGTTTCAACAATTTTCTGCACTGACATATTAAACCTGGCCTTGTTGGAGTTTTATTCCTACCACCACCTTGTTGTTGTTTTAGAGACAACTGTATTACCAGCTGTTATTGTCTCATGCATCTTCTTGGTGCTGCTGCAGTAGGTAAACATTGTCAGAATTTCCTGTTTTATTCACTAATGACTTTGGCCATGCAGTACTCGAGAAGAGGTGTCACTATGAAGTCAGCATTGGTACTTTACACTGTAAATACCAATACTTCATTTACCAAGTAAAGTGTTCCATAAAGCAGAGGTCTACCCAGAAGGCAGCTAGCATAAGGTCACCTCAGAGATGACCATACTATGGATAAGCAGAAATTTTCAATCATGTCAGCAGCCACCAGCTGGATAAAATATTGTCATTTCTCATTCTTAGCAATATTTTACTTCACGCCTATCTGTAATCTTCACCATTACTACAGAAGGTTTGAAAACATGACCTGAACAACCTCATCAGATTGAGTTGTGTAAACAAAGATTTTATGAGTAGTATTAGCATTAGTATTCCAGTACAAAACAGAATAGACGAATGCACATTTTTTAGTTCTTGGACTGCTATTCCTGCAAGCCTCTAGACATCACTTCAAGAATGGGAAATGCAATAATTTTTTGTCTTATATTTCTTTATCAGACTCAGGTGCTCAAGCATTAAAGCTTGAATTTTTAGACTTTGGCTTTTCTATCTGTTACAAGAAAATTTCACAAAGCCTCGTCTTCCAGTTTAAACTTGCCTTTCATAGCCCTACTGCATCAGATTCAGTTCTCCACACCAAAGGTTTTCTTCCGAGTTCATTGTGTGATGGTTTTTTTTCTTAAAAAAGTTTTTCCTGCCTGGAAGTAGAGGCAATCAAAAAACAGATATGCCCAAATACTTCAAGCAGGTTAGTCTCAGCTATTGTGCCTCCAGAAGTTGAGCATAAGGGAGCTTCAGAGGGAGGAAAGGGATCATTCATACACTGGAGTAAGCAAAAGAGCATCTACTGAAGTGACCACCACTGCCAGTGAGCAGAAAAGACATAGTTTTAAGTGTATGTTGCTAGAACATGATTATTAAAGAGAAAAACAGTAAATTCTGAGTCTCAGAACTAACTAATAAAATGCCCACTCATCGATTCCCCTGCTCTTTATCAAAAGATCTATAATGTTTTGTAGCTGCACTCCAGCCATGATGTAAATTCTTGTAAGAGTTTACATTCACAAATAGCATTCACTACGATCTTCAATCACTAGTATGACATTCTGCCACAAGTACAGCAGCTGTTTATTATTGATTTGATTCATTCTTGGATGGTAATAAAATTGAATGTTTTGTTCAGAATATATTTCCCAACACCTCTTTACATATTTTTTCTAACACCATCTTCCTTTATCATTACTTCAAGTTGCAATATTTGTGTAGTTCCTTAGCAGTTACCTACCATATGGCACAAAGGCTTTCCTAGAATAAATGTAACCTCTTTTTTTGAGTACCTAGATTTCATCACTTTTTTCTTCCTTTCCAATAACATGAGAACATTTTAGTAAAGATATAAGGACTTAAGATGGGTGCAATACAATCGGCATTGCTAATACATTCCTCAGTATCTTTATCCTCAGAAGAAATATTCCAAGGATCAGGAAAGCAAAAGTAATCTACCATTTCATTTCCTGGAGTAATTCACTTTACTGTAAAAGAAAAAAAAAAAAAGAAAAAAAAAAAAGAACAGTAGTCATGAAAATAAAAAAAAAATTTGCACATTTTTCAGGATGAATTCTAATCTTTTAGGGACTGCTGCATATTGAGAATCAAATTGTATGAGGTTCAAGGACACCAACCACATTTTTTCCCCTCTGCCTGCCTACAATTGCAACAGTGCTAGACTCCACAAGATACAGTCTAGCAGGTAAGCGATAACAGAGTGTCAGTGACAAAGGTCAGAATTAAAGGGCATAGTTTGATAACTGAGGAAAATGAGGACACACTGAGCCAAACATGCACATGGATTTGAAGAAAAGTAGACTAAAGGAAGAGAAACATAAACAAAGAGAGAAAGCAGTTTTCATTGTATGACACAGCAAGAGATCGGTAAAAAAAATATATTCAAGCTTACAAGCCACTGATCTACCAATTTCTTCAGAACATGAAGAACAATTCTCTGGGGAGAAGTCTGTACAACAGACAGCCACACCATCGGGAGTATCACCTTCTCCCCACACCTGATCCACCTCATCAGAAGGAGAAAAGATATTGGTGTCTGTTAACTACTGCTAAGAAGTCTGAAGTAAGCAGATAAGAAAAGACTGTATCTACCCTATGCCTCTATAGGTGAAATTTTTGTAGATATCTAAACCTCCTCTGAAAAAAATTACAGATACCAGGAATCAGAAAAACAGGGAGTGATTGACTGCTTTAAAAATTTGCCTGGTGATTTTAAACGGCAAGATTTGCACACCCTTGCATCAAAATAGGAAAATCCTGAAGTTGTCATACATCTTAGATCCCCTTGGATTAAAAATGGCATGAATTCAAGTCTTATCCTTTACACAGGCAGTGTCAGGTCAGCACTTTTGGGCTACTAACTGCAAAAAACCATCTACTTTTTTCCAGTTCTAAAACAATCACCAAAACATCTCAATATCACAGTTGTGCAAAGGCACAAGAAATCAATAGTAAACTCAGTTTGTATGAGCTTGATAATAAGGAGAGGAAATCTCCATCTCTTGGACATGTAATGACAGTACTACCACCACTATACTTCTCTGCTCCCACCAGGAATGCATCTTGTATGCCTGATCCTCTTCTTTCCATCAATCCATCCAGTTACTGCTGCAACATTCAAGAAAGGTAAGAAGACCTCTTAGTAAGCAGCAGCAGTAAGTCTCCTGGCACTGCCACACAAGCCTGTTTGGCTTCACATGGCCATACATAACACCAAGTATCACTGCCTCAAAATTCATGGCAGTGTTGGGTTTATAGTTGACTTGATTTTAAACGCCTTTTCAAACATAAATGGTATTATGATTCTATGCAGTCAAGCCTGAGCTAATAATAGCGCAGTAATACCAGCTGTGTAGACACAAGACCATTTAACTCCCTAGCCTACTACATAACTTGGTGAGAATTGCACTAGTGTGGGCAAACCCAGAAGTCCTTCAGTAAACATATATGCAAATATGCATATAATTTAAACTGGAAAGCATAGACTTACCCTCTGGTAGCATAGGATGGAAAAAAGTTGTTTTAGAGGCAGATACAGTACTCTGTGAGAGAAATTAGCTGTTTTGTAGACAACAGCAAAGAGGCAGGAAGGAAACATGTCATAGTTGTTCCTTGCTAAAAGTGCTCCTGCAATTACCCATTTGGGGGAAAATTCAATTGCCCTCTCTCTGTACCTGCTCTTTAACTCACAGAATGAACACAATTGTCATTCTGACTTTTAATGCAGGGTTTCCATTACATTTTACTGTACAAACAGTTTGTTTTCACAGATAAATACTTCATATTACTTCATAATACTTCATATTAAAGATTTAGGAGCTCATTGTCACTTAGGTTTTCTAATCAGTTTTAAGACTGCTTCTTTCTTTGAAAAGAATAAAGACTTTCTATTTGAAGTGAATAGATGTGAATAACATACCATAGCCAAAGTAAATTCTCCTTGTGACTAGAGAAGGAAAAACTTCTCTGTACTGTATTTGTCGAAGGTTATATCACTGGTTTTATGGAGCAGGAACAAAGTACAGAGACTTTCCCTAGCTGGTCAGCCCAGTGTTTTTAGTCCATGATCAAGCTGGATTAAGTGCAGAGTAACAAAAAGACCCAGATGGCAGGAAATCAAAGATGTACAGCATAGCTACTCAGGGAGGCATTAATTGAGATTTCAAATAGCTTAAATAAAACTCACTAAGAAAAATTTTCACAGGGAAAGACACAGTATGTAGTTATGCAAAGAAACTAGAGACAAAAAAAAATAAAAATAATGAAAGATACCATAGTTTGATTGGATGTCTTTGAGTTTATGAATAAAACCTGTGAATAATCCAAATGCATTTGTATTGTTTCACAATCTGTTTATAGATGACGAGAATGGAAAGAGAAACACCTTGGTTCAGTCCCATAGACAAAAACTCATTACCTTGTAGACTCTACATGAAGTTTAACAGAACTTCTGGATGCCTTGAGTGCTGAATTGGTACTATAAGAGGATTTGCAATCTAAAGAAACATCACTGATCTATTCCTTGACTAACCGGATCATTAAAGTAATCTTTAACAAACAGTAAACTGTGTTAGTTTGTAGTTAATGTTTGCCAATTCCTATGGAAAAACTGGTTAGGCAAACTGGTTTTGCCCAAGTGGCTTTCGGTGCATTGAGAACTGCAATGATTTGACTTTATAGCAGCTACATGCACACATGTGCACAAATTTGTCACTGGAAAAGTGCAACATAATAATAATTTGATGTGTCAGGATGGTTGGATGTAGTCACTTCTAAAGCATGTCATTCAAACTTGGATGCTTAAAGACAGGTGGATAATAAACAAAGTAGAATTTAGGACAGACTATGTTACAGTTTTTGGTAGAAACCTGTCAACAAAGCATCATTTGAAATAGAGTTCTTGTTTTACATTCCTGCTTAATTCATCAAAACAAGTTATTGCTGCTAATAATGACATTTCAAAGAAAGACAAAGTGCACCTAGATTTGATTATTTCTGTTTTCAAGTAAACTTATGAAGTGCTGCAGATAAAGAACACTCCCTTGTGATGTCATATGAATATGTTACTCATTAACTGACTTTTAAATCTTGAGTTGGAGTCACACTAAGGCAGCACTTCCTACAGCAGTGAAAGGCTGTGCATTTCAAAGATCAGTGTTAACACTGAACTTACCTGAGTCTGACGTTAACTTTACTAAAATGCTGAGAAAAGGAAACTCCTTGGAGGACTCCGTTTTGCATTCTGAAACTAGGAACAGCTTCCGAAACTCAAGTAATGACATTCCGGTCAGTCCCACAGAGAGTACTGGATCAGTATTTATAAGGTAAATCCCAACACGTTTGTGTTCTGTACTAACTTGATGACAGGGGGAACAGGACAGCAACAAGGGAGGGCACCGGGAAAAATACACCAATGATGATACTCAGATGAGGAAGCTTATTACAAGAATGCAATGCATGAAGAGATGATAATTTTTATGTTACTGATTGCACTGGGAAGGAGAGTGCTACTGTAAAGAAGAAATTTGTAATTGAGGGCAGAAGGGTGTTGTTCTTTCCTTCATTATCTATGACAGCGAAATGGGGCTTTGAATGAATGCAACACTGCGTACTAGTAAACTCAAGCCTTAAAGTGACCTTTATGAGGTCTTCCAAATATCTATGATATCTAAGTGGATCTCTGTACAAAACAAATGTAAGCTTTGTTAGATTAGGGAAAGTAACAAAATAATTTCATGTGTGTTTTGTCTTATAGAAACTTATCAATACTTACTAAATTATGTTTCAAGAGAAAAGCCACCTTAATTACAAGGAGTATTCATGGAAGTTGAATACTTGCAAGAATTAATACTGCCAAAGTGTTTGCTGATTGAACATTTGCAAAAAAGGTTTTTAAGGGGAAATCTGTTTTCTTACTTTAGAAGGGTGGACTTCTTGGACTGCAGATTCCCACTGAGGTGGAATTTCATTGCAATGACAAGTTCTAGATAAATCATGTACATTTTAGACACCACAGACAAAGGAAGGCAATGCCACAGGTTTTCTGGCACTTATAACTTATCCTTCCCCATCTACTGCAGGAGTGAGACAAGTAAGCATCCATAGTACTTATGTCAACTTACCAAGAAAAAAATAGCTTTAAAAAGCTATTCAAAGTATCTTTAGACATTTATTGATTCTTAACCCACTTGAAAATTCTTTACCAAGCACTTGTCCTTAATATCTGCTCAGTGCCAAACAACCCTGAAGAGTGATTTGGAAGGATCACCTCCACATAGTCTTCATGCGGCAGAATTACATGTCTTTGTGGCTGTTCATAAATTCTTTATATGGGATGATAGCTCTTATCAGTAATTGGGTCACTACTATAAATGAGTCTGTTGGCCTCTTTTTTTCTCTTTTGAAGTGTTATTAGGGCTTTTTAATACTATTTCTGTATACTGTCCTCTCTTCCAACTCAAATGTCATAGAGATAATGTCCAACAGTTTGGACAGCTAATACAGAATCCGAAATTTTAAGTTTTGATTAGAGCTATCAAATACTCTTATCTAGAAATAATCATGTAGAGCTTGGTTTTAAAAAAGCAAAATCATCATGTGTTTTTTTATACCTCTTGATCTCATATTCTGATCTGGCATAGGATAGGACATAAGTGCGTACAGTGGCATATGGAGAGTGAAACACAATTAGGTGATGATTAACCACTTCCTAATTCAGGTAATATAAATTTTGTCCTCTTTTCTCTGTCCTATCTAGAACACTGGGCAGACAGATTTGCCTACTTTTTTATTTACAACTAGATAACAGTACACAAAGAGCTGACATATATTATCTGATAGCAACGTGATCAGCCTTTACAAAGACCATAGTCCTTTACCCGAGATTTCTCAATAATCAACCTGCCTGCCAAGTATTGAGTGGTAGGCACAGGCCTTCTAGAGATCCAGTTTACTCAATTACTGTTTCAGTAAGTATATGACCATGAAGCCCTGCTGTGAAACTATACCTCTATCAACAGCAAAGATGGAATAGTGGGCAAATACTAGATATTCTAATAGGAATGCATGATAACACACAATGAGCTGGTAGCTGGAATGAGCTCTCACCAAACTTGCTTTTCATGTTTGTCACAGTCATGATACATTTATTCAAAAATGATCCACACACACAAAAAAAAAAAAAAAAAAAAAAAAAAAAAAAAAAAGGTAAAATGCTTTTTGGAAAAATAAATGCAGGCTCTGCATTTTTAGGTACTATTTTCAATACAGACCCATTTTTTCCATATATGAAGATGCACACACAGAGAAAATTTACTGTATTAATGATTATACTTGTTCATCCTAATTATTCATGCCTGAGGACAAACACTGACTGTATGCCTAAGTTCTTATATACCTCTGTTTTCGTATAAAGTTCTTATATACCTCTGTTTTCATATACCTCTATTTTCACCTCACTGTAATTGGCACCATGTAGATGAGCATGAATTTGCCAGAATCCAGGGGGTTATTAACATTTCATAAAGGGGAGCTCACAGTTTATTACTATGGCAGCATGTTATTCCTGACTTAGAGCAGAAATTATTTCAGAAGGAAATTAAGTCTCTGGAGCTTTAGTTGAGGTGTCAGCCATAAATTATAGATCAAAAATCTGTATTGATAAAAGTATTGGCCACATGCATATGCAGCATTTTATCAGAATGAATGTATAGAGTTGTTCTGATATTAGAACAAAATATTTTCCACTAGTCCAGAACAAAACATGAGCAAAAACAATAGAGATCTCAACTTCCCATTTGGAGCTCATCCCTATGATGTAAGTCAATACCCTATATTCAGATTTCCTAAACTTTAGAAAAATCTCAAGCCCTTTCATTTTCAACAATCTCCAGAGTTACTTTGGAGAAACCCAAAATATTAAACTCCGGAAAATGAGGTTTTCAGCAATTTAGATCGGGCCTACTGACTACCCAGTCTGAGAATGTTGTACTGCTACGTATGTTTACAGAAATCCTAGCAATAACCACATTGGAGATTGGGTATTAAATGCTTGGAGGAGGGAGGAGGAGGGAGAGTGGGGAAAGAGAGAGAGAAGATTCAACATTTTTCAGTAACATTGATATTAGGTAAAGATTATTTAAAAAAGTATAAAAAATAGAGAAAAATGTACAGCATGGAGAGTTTTGTTTCCTAAATGTAAACTCATGGAAATGGGAGTCAAATGGGAGTCATCTTCAGCTCTAATCCTGACTTGATAGCTGATTTAATGCATTGCAATACATAAATAATTAAATATGATAGACATATTTTGCATCTGTGATCTGGCATTAATATTTGCCTGTCTTTTGTACACAGAATAACAGGGAAACTGTGTGAAAACTAGTAACATAAAATTTAAAGATGGTTTTGTTACAGATGGGTTTTTGGTTGCACACAAGAAACTATCCCTACATTCAAGTATATGTAGCTCCTTCTCATGGTCTTACGTTCCTCACTTTAACCTTCTCCTTCTAAGAGTAAGTTATAAACTTTCCTAAGCTTCTGGAACGTCTGGGCACTGTATTTTCTTGTGGAAGATTCTATTTATCCTCAAAGAAGCTAATTTTCATTTTCTTGCATACTTATACCCTACTGCTGCTCTTCAGAGACTACTAGGTGACTAAATGTTTTTCTCAACAAAATGGTTGCTATATTTGAACATACCATAAAAGCTTGTATTCATGCATGCATATTTGGTTCCCAAAAGGATCCATGTGTATTTTACATACATGCATGCACCTTATTCATTAGATGTACATAATCTGTTTGATATCCTAAACAGACAGCTATATCTGGATTGAAATTTTTGTCCCAGCTATCTGTACACAGAGATGCCACAACATCCCAGCATTTTCTTGGACATTCATAATCAGAGCGTGGAAAAACAGACTAATCTGATCCATCAGAGTAGAACAAGCAATATCTGTATTTATCTTTTCCATCATAGTTGGACAATATATTAAATGATAACATATATTTCTTTTATTACAAATGGAAATATACATTTTTGTGTTGTAAATGGAGAAAAAAGCATTCCACTGCCATGACAGGATCAAATCCTGTCATTTTAATTTACAAGATCTAGGCATCACAGTATTCTAATGTGCTAGCACTGCCATCCATGTGGCATCCAGGGCAATATATTGCATGGAAAATATGCCATAATTGCTTTTTTTGTTTCTCATGAACTAAGAGAAGGCACTGACTGAGTCAACTGACTGAGTGTATTCTCACAGGCAGTAGACCTATTACATGCCACAAAGTTCCTTTTATCATGATATAAGAAAGTTATCATTAACAATTTGGAAAGAAATTAATATTTCTGTATTTCAACAGTTCTACTGTGTTTTTTCCATTAACCCTCCTTCCCATACTGTTCTTTTGATCAGTATGGCCCTATAAGACACAGCAGTAAAACTCACAGTATGCAGTGTATCTTCTATGAGTCTACACAGGTCATTGGGAGGCTCATTGGTATCAAAATGGCCATAAACGTGTATATGCAGCATAAGTACAATTGTTACACATTCACTATAAGGTCGGTTGACACCACAGTACTAATAGACCCAGAATTTTTGTGCTACATTTTCCCTCCTTTTCCCTGCTGGGTGTTATAGTCCATGATTGTAGCATAGCCTAGTTCATCCAACTACTTCATTATGGAGCCACAATAAACAGCCTTGGCATGCCTCAACATCTGTGATGAGAAAAGCTCATGATTACTGATAAGTAAGCTTTCAGCCCAGATTACTTCATTTGCCCTATGTATTTCCCTGTCCAAAGAGGAGTTCAACAGTAATGCAGTAATCAGTAATACAGTAATGCAGGTTACCTTAAACAAAAAATGGGAAAGGATAGGCAGATAAGACTTCCAGTAAACTTCTCAGAAAAAAACAATGACCAGATATGGGCCACCATAAACTAATCTCAGTCTTTTAAAAACAAATAAATTATTAAACCCTTAATACAGACAAGGAACAAGAGTTAACTGGCCAAAACTGCTTTTCGCTCCTAATAAAATTGCACCACTGTCTTTTCTGGCCCTAGTTATCTTCCACAGGCTATTTTATACTTTGGCTTACTCCATCTATTTTGAGCGTACTTGAAGTATGCTGAGTGACTTGAACACTGTTTTTAGACATTCCTGCTTGAGATAGGATTATCTTCAACATCAGATCAAGTATGGCTTTGTATAGCTGGGTCTTGTAGCCTCCAAGACAGAGTCCATAGCCTCTCTGGGCAACTTCTTCCAATGCTGCACCATCCTTTTACTGTAGTTATTTCGTCTTCTCTAGTGTGCATCTCCAAAGATGTAAGCTGGGCTTTACTCTGACTTGAGGCTACACATATATATTACAATATACAATAATATGTAAGATGTATATTGTATTGTATATTGTGTGTATTCTAGAAATCAGAATGTTTTCACCACTTCGTCTTTCCAAATGTCTATTAGTTTGGGTCTCATACCACCACAGGTCCTATTGCTACAGTATTTAACATAAGACTGCTTTCCTCTCACATTTCAATTATAAGGACTCATTTTTTATTATTTCCACTGTCATTATCAGACAATAACAAACTGCACTAAGGAGGCATGTATTGCCAATTTGACGGCACCAAGTCTCTGACAGGAGTTTATGTATCATGATAAGCAAAAAAAGTATTAAACCAGGATTCATTTTTTAGTTTTTAAACTCAATTTATTTGAGTGTAACTTTATTCAAATAACTTGACTGATTTATTTAAAACAGAGAGCTTTGCACACCTTTAGAATAGAGCCAAATGAAACTAAAACAGAGGCTGAGCTCCAGAGATGAAGTAACTCCTTTCCAGCAATTGCACCACTGAGACCGAGACAGAAACCTCTGCAGACGAGGAGCGAAAGAGTTAGTGGTAGCATTTATTTCCTGTAGCTAAATCTGTCAGATTGAAAATTTAAGTACTCAAAAGACAGCAGATTTTATTCATTCAAATATCTAAAAGTCACATTCTCACTTACTGAAACCAGCACCATTCCGCTGAAGTCCATGTAGTTACACAGAGTTATTCAATCACAAGTGTGCATCATAAGTAGGACTAAATTTGCAGCAAATACATACTTAGTGCAATGAAAAGCCTTTAAAACCAAGATGAGGGGTGGGCAATCACTTTTTGTGCTGATTCCAATCTTCCTGTGCTTTGGTACTGCACACTCACATGAGAACAATCCCCAGGGAATCCAAAACCTCACACGTGTTGCTGCAACCCAGAAAAGGGTGCGGGGGCTAAACAGACCCAGGATGCCAACCCTGCTTTCCCTAGACCTTTTAGTTCCAACTCTACTCATTCACAGTCCAGACAGCTGAAATAGCCTCTATTCTGTTATCCTTGGACAAATGAGATGCTGTTACATAATCACAGGTTGTGTGTGTCATAAGGGAGTGGAAGAGGCTCTGCAAAGCAATGCCAATTTCATTCAGGTGCTCCACAAGGAAGCATAACGCAGCAATCAGTGTTTCAGAGGTGCAGGACCTAACAAGTCTGAATAATCTTTCTTGTAAATTACATCTCTTTTTTTTCCACATGTGCCTTGACTTCTATGTTAACATTAGTTAATGGCATTTCCCAGAAATACAGCCATTTTAAATGTCTTCCTTTCTATGCAGCTTGGCACACAGTCTTTAAATTTTCTTGGACTGGAGCTAATTAAACCCACACGGTCTAGCTAAGATCATACAGCAAGCTCACATTTTCTCCGGCTTCTATGTGCCTAAGCAGCTATGACAGTCCTGAACTGTTTCACCAGCTTTCACTTTTGACCAATTTCCTGAACTAGTTTCTTGCACCTTCTTGGAGGCATCTTCCCGAGGGCACACATCTTGCCCCACAGCTCCACCAGCACAAGCCGAGGGAAGGCCAGGGGTAGGCCACACAATGTTTTTTGCACAATATTAGGTCATTTTGTCAGAGTTCGTAGAAATGAGACAAGGAAGGCTAAGATCCATCTGGAAGTAAATTCAGCCAAGGATGGAAGGACAACAAGAAGTGTGTCTTCAAACACATTGACAACGAAAGGAAAATTAAGGATAATGTGGGCCCACTACTAAATGGAGGGGAGACCCTGCTAACAGAGAATGCAGAGAAGGCAAAGTTACTGGACTCCACCTTTGCATCAGTCTTCACTGACAAGATTAGTCCTCGGGAATCTCTTACCCAAGTGACGAGAGTAAAGAGACGTTGGAAGGAAGACTTTCCCTTGGTCAAGGAGGATTGAGTTAGAGAACACCCAGGGAAATTTGACATCCACACCTGTGTGGGCCCTGACAGGATACATCCATGAGTGCTGAGAGAGCTGGCAGACAATATAGCTAGGCTGCTCATGGTCCTCTTTGAAAGGTTATGAAGATCAGGAGAGATGTTTGAGGAATGGAAGAAAGCAAATGTGAATCAATAGGTCAAGAAGGATGACCTAAGGAACTACTGGCCAGTCAGCCTCACCTCAATCCTTGGAAAGGTGATGAAGTACCACATTCTGGAGGCCACTTCTATCCACAAGAATGACAAGAAGGTCATCAGAAGTCATCAAGATGGATTCACTAATGGTAAGACATGCCTGATCAACTTGATTGCCTTCTACAATGAAACAATTACCTGGATGGATAAGGGGAAAGCACTGGATATTGTCTATTGAGGCTTCAGCCACGCCTTCAATATTGTCTCTCATAGTATCTTCTTCAGCAAACTCAGAAAGTCTGAACTGGATGAGTGGACAGTGAGGTGCATTGAGAACTGGCTGAACAGCAGATCTCACAGGGTCATAATCAGCAGCACAGGAGGAGGCCTGTTGGAGGCCTCTAGTTGGAGGCCTGTCATTAGTGGTGCCCCACAAGGTTCAATACTGAGACCAGTATGTTATGTTTAACTTATCCATCAACGATGTTGATTGAGGGAAAGATGCCTCCTCAGCAAGTTCACTGATGATACAAATCTAGGAGCAGTGGCTGATACCCCAGAGGGCTGTGCAGCCCTTCAGAAGGGCGTCAACAGGTTGTAGAGATAGGCAGAGAGGAGCTGTCTAAATTTCAGCAAAAGCCATGTGCAGGGTCCTGCACCAAGGGAGGAATAACCCCACATACTGGCACAGGCTGATCTGGTGGAAGGCAGCTCTGTGGAAAAGGACCTGGCTGTTCTCCCAGTCCATGAGCCAGCACTGGGTGCCCAAGCAGACCAATGGTATCCTGGAACGCACTAGAGAGAACACTGCCAGCAGGTTGAGGGAGGTGATCCCACCCCACTACTCAGCCCTGTTGAGTCCTCACCTGGAGTGCTGCCTCCAGTTCTGGACTCTTCAGTACAAGAGATACATGGAGTTCCTGGAGTAGATCCAACAGAGTGCTATGATTACTAAGGGGCAGAAGCATCTCTCTTATGAGGAAAGGCTGAGGGACTTGGGCCTATTCAGCCTCAAAAAGAGATGACTGAGAAAGGGTTTCATTGGTATCTATGAGTAACTGAAGGAAGGGTGTCAGGAGGATGGAGCCAGGTCTCCTTGGTGGTGCCAAGCAATAGAACAAGAGGCAATGGGCAGAGACTGATGCACGGAAAGTTCTACCTGACTATAAGGAAGAACATTCTTACTGTGGAGTGACTGCACAAGGGATGTGATTGCCCACAGAGGTTGTGGAGACTACCCTACCGGAGAAATACAAGAACTATCTGAACACAATCCTGTACAATATACTTTAGGATGACCCTACCTGTGCAGGAAGGCTGAATGAAATGATCCACTGTGGTCTCTTTCAACCTGATCCATTCAGTGATTTTTCTGGGCAGACAAACCAGCCTGGGGTGCTATTCATGAACATGGAACCAAAACCACCTGAGCTAACCCCAGATGGAGGTATCAGCTAGTCATCTCAAAAGTTCATGTTAGTACATCAGTTCAGAGGCCAGCAGCGCTATTTGGACTATCATCTGCTTCCAAGAACCACTGGCAAAATGCGATGGACTCCCATCTCCACCACCTTTCCCCCCCCCCACCTCGGACGGCGCCTGTGCGAAACGCGTATCTCTGTCCCCCCGTGTAAAACGTTAAGGACGGCTTTTGTTGGAGCCGACGGGAGGCGGCGTCTCATGCCACGACGTCCCGACTGAATAATTTAAGGCTCGTAAGGGATCGGCCACGAGGCGGGTGCGGAGCTGCAGCGCGCACCGAGCTCTCCGCCGCGGCCCGGGCCAGACACAGCTCCGCGCCAACGCGCCCAAACCAGTTTTCAGCAGCTCCGGCTCCAGCCGGCTCCGAACGGCGGCGGGTCCCGCCCGGGGGCGGAGCGGCGGGGGCGGAGCGGGGCAGCCCGTCCCGCTGGCGGCGGGGTGCTGTGTGGTGGCGGGGGGCTCTGCCGTGCTGCCGGCGCCGATGGTGCTCATGACCGAGCCGCGGTGCGATGCGGAGGAGTCGAGGGCTGCGCGAGCCGCCGGCAGGAGGGAGAACAGGGGCGCTCCGNCGCAGGGCGCGGCTCCGCCCGGGCCGCCCCGGAGGGGAGGCGCGGGGAGTCCCTCGGCGGAGCCGCGGCCCGAGGGGCCCCCGGCGCGGTGGGGCCGCGTTCTCGGGGACGCCGGCCTGGGAGTTCCGTGGCCAGGCTGGGACTGAGCAGGAACACCCCCGCTCGCCCGGGATCTGCGCTCGAGCACAGCGCCGAACTCCAGAGTTTAGACTTATTAGGAGCGGTACTGCTTTTAGTCATTTCACGCGACAGCCTGGAAATCTTTCTGAGCTCTGGCACAGAAATACGCCAGTTGTGTTTTATCGCTTACTGGTAGCGTGCTTGTGCTCCAGAAGGAAGCTGTGATCTTCTCCTCTGAGTACGAAGAAAACCCAGAACGCTTTCGAACGTTCACAAAGTCTGGTACAAGGAAGGGACAGTAAAACAGGAGTTCAGTCTAACTTCTATCCTAGGCAGAGACGGGACGGGGCACTTCCGCGAGGCGGTGGTCGCTCGCCTGCCTTGGCATCGTTCCCCCCACCGTGCTCCTCTCCCAGCGAGGCAATTCCCAGACTAATGATTTTTAACCTGAGAGGTACCGTAAAAACTGAGCAGGTGTGCTTCTCGAAAATACGTAATGTTCTTCAGGAGGAAGAGAAGGCCTTCCTGGGTGGCAAAGGCAGGCTGCCTGGGCTAACTGCTGGAAGGTAGGGAAGTGTGAGGGCTTCCCATGGGCAGAAGGACTCCCTGCACTTCCCTGAGACTGATGACTTTCCCAGCCTCTGATGGGCTCATCTACATTTATCATTGGCTTCCTATGGAGATCTCGAGTTGTTCAGGTGCTTATGTGCCGTGGCAATGGCCATCATTTGAAAACGTTGCTGGAATCAAGCAATCTCTGTTTCCATACCAGGCTCCCCATTCACGTGGGTCCTGGCAGTGTTTGAGAAGTTAAGCATCTGCAAAACAAGCAACTGAAAAATGGGGAGCTTTCTCCTCAAAAGTTAAGTTTCTCCTAATCTGTGATGATTCCTTTTCCCAAAGAACTTTTCTTCACGAAAATTTAATCTTAAACTGCCTCTAGGAGAAAAGTGATCAAGTTACCAGCAGCTAGGTCTTTCTCTGGAAAGAAGCTTTGAAGTGGTCCATAGGGTTTTTGGGGGGAGTTTTTCTGTTTTGTTTGGGTTTTTTTTATTTAGCTGTTTGATTTTGGAGTTTATTTGGTTGGGGTTTTTTACCAGCTGTTGTATCCCTGATCTCTAAGCAGGTGTATTCCCAAAGAATGTATCACAGTGAAATCTGTTGCCAGAAATAACTTGCTTGTTAGAGAGCTCTGGGAATCAAAGTGTCTTCTAAGTGTCCTTTATCCTGTGTGGTGTAATCACACCAGTGACTTCACAGTACAAATGAGATATAATTCTCAGACCTTCTCTGGAGCCTTCTGACTTCAAGGCTTGGATCCTGATCCCCCTCACAAAATTATGCCAGTGAACTTAATGAAGTTCTTCAGGTATGCAAGAAGTGTATCTTATTTTTCTCTTAAAAGCAGAACTAGGAGCCCAAGACTCTATAAAAAGCTTGATCTCAGAGACAGTGTACACCAGGTAATTGACTGTTTTGAGCACAGGTGTTCTCTCTTTCAGTCCTGAATCGGTTACAGTTTTAGAAGCAAGGTCAGTCATAACCAGTGTGATCTCAGTCGCTATGACACTGGGGGTTTTTTTAGCCAATTCTTTTTTTTAGTCAATTCTTGTTCTTCAGTAGAGGTCATGCAAGGGAAAGCTGGGCAGTCTGTTATGCCGTAAGCTACAGTCTTCAGCAATAATAGCGGGGCAGCAGGGGGGTGAAAAGACTGAGGTAGGCAAAAACCCTTGCAAAGCTTTGTCTTAATCTAGAAAATTGTTGAAGCATTAGCTGGCTGGAAACAAATGTGAACTTTATTTGCCAGTCCTATTGAACTGGTAGCTGGATCCTTCTAAGATTGTGTTCATTTGACTGCAAGTTAGCCTCATAAGCCAGGTAACTCTGATTTGAATACTGAAAAGTTACAGAGGGAATTTTTCAGGAAGAACAGTTGAAGACAAGGAGAATCATGGTTTTGATTCAGCAAGAAGTGAGTTTTCCAGAAGCTGAATCACTGAAGGTTTGTTTTTACAAAATGTTGTGCAAAAGTGTGTGTGTGGATGTGGTTGAGTTTCATTCCCTTCATGTATTTCCAGAGAACAATATGCAACCAACAGAGCTTGAGCTGACCGCTGTTTGAAAAAAAAAATGCTAGCAGCGTTATAGAGGCTTATGGAATCTCTTCATGTTTTCCAAAGCTCAGGGGAGAGAGATTTGTGTGTGTGCAGTAACCCAGTGTACCTCCTCTTGGAGGTACACTTAAAATGTTGTTCAGTTTAGAGATAGACTTTAAAGTTTGATATGCTTCCGCTGCTGCCGTAAAGATGTCTTTGGGGGATAGGTGTTTCTGAATGGCTGAAGCTGTTAGAAGTATTTTGAGCTGGGATTGTTTGTTGTTGAAACTAGTTTTTCTTAATTGTTTCAGGATTAGAAACTGGGAAATTTTTAGTTTTCTGCCAGGGATTCAGGAACATTATACAAAAACAGTTAAGTACATTCATACTGATTTAGCAAATGGGCTTCTCTGGCATGTTTAGCAATAGTTATGTATTTACAAAGTTTGCAGTAAATCTGTGTGAGTTTTACCACTACAGAGGTAAAACTGTGTGGAAGATGTATGGGCACTGTTACTATGCGGACCCAAAACAGTGATGTGCCAAAAGTTTGTCATTACATGGAGCTCGTCTCAAGCAAATAAACAATTTCTGGATAGAAGAAAACCTTCCAAGTAGCATTCCTTGTTTACATCCTGATGTGGCTTCAGACCAGAAAGGTGTTGACCCTTGCATTGTATTTAGAGGATATTTTTTTTTTCTGACCTGAAAGTGGAGTGTATTGTATTTGTGGTGTTACCTACCTTAGAAGCTGTCAGCCCTACTGCAGGAATAGCTGATGGAATAGATGTTTTAGCATTGAAGAATGTGGTGCATTAATTAGAAACGGCAGAGGTGTAGTAGCAAGCAATTCGTATTCCATGTCAGCATCCCTCTACTTTCACCCGTACTTGCTTCTCCTGAGGCAAGGATATAGCACTTTCTGGTGCCATAGGTAGTATTTGTCCTGGTATAATTCAATCTGTCTGTATTAGTGCAATGTGCTGAGTTACTGTATGGTAAAAGTACTGTTAATATTAAGTGGCACATTCAGTCCCCTTATTATAGCATATGGGAATGTCCAGTTGCTGAATGTAACTTACAGAAATTAAGAGGCTGGGACTTGACAGTCTGAAAGGTATAGAAGGTTTTGATGGTTTTTTTGGTTTTGGAGCAAAACCACATTGAGATACTGGGGAAAATATGCTTCTGAAAGCAATGGAAAATGCTTGCGAGCACATTGTCTACTTCTGGACAAAGAGAGTATGTGATTTTTACAGTTTGTTTGTCTGAAATATTATTCTACCATAACAGATGTTTCCTAATCACAGTTTATCAGTTGATAAGTTAAAAGAAAATTGACTGATGTGTATGTAATTATAATTCACCTTTTTTTTTATCTCAAAGTCTCCTACTTGAGAAAAATATAAAATGGAGAGGAGAAAGAGGAGATCATTATTGATTCAAAGTTTTATTTCAACTTTGATACTTTCTTTCCAGCGGCCAAATTTCTACTGTGTTTTTTTGCTAATACCTTCGTCAGTGAACGGATATATTAACGAATATTAAGTATCATATTTTTTGGTTTTTCTCTCGTGGTTTTTCCTTATTCTTATAGCGAAAGTTGTAACCTGTGATCTGAGAAGAAGGATGGGCTTGCAAATGAAACATTTAAACTTCAGGTGTCACAGGAAAGCTTTCTAGTCTAGGTAATCTCCATTTGTTCATGATGATGGGCTTTAATTGCTTCTGGTTTTCCCTTTCCCCCCAGCCTCCCGCCCCCCCGGTCATTTTTAGTTTGTTCACTTTATGTGCATGAGTAAGTCATAAAAGCAGCTTTTTAAAAATAATTGTTCCTTGTATAAATGCATGATACAGATCTGAACAGCCTTTCTACCCAACTGCCTTATATTGCGAACCTGAAACACTCCTGGATGTGCTGCATGTACCGGTTATATGCAGTTTGGGAGAAATGCTTGTTGGGCAACATTATACTACAGATAAGCTTTGGGCGGCAGGATTTGTTGCTGGTATTTGACAGGTGATGCATAAACATAGTATCAGAGTATTGTCTTCATACCACCATCTCCATAAATGTTGCAGTCGTGTGGTTAGAAATTATGTGTTTATCTAATGATACCCCTGCTGGGATTAATGATCTTCATGCTCTGTATGTAGCTGTTGCCAAGTCCATATATATCCTTTTAAATTAATCTTTTTAGGCTTATGTTACTGTTACACCACAGAGATTCTGTGTTTGGTCTAACAATCTTTACGGACCTGTTTTGTAGTACTTATTTTAATCAAAATTCATAGGTGGCATGTCTGGATCTCCCTTGCAAAAGTCTCTTCAAATGTTGTCATCAGAGAGGAAGTAATTTCTCTGCAGATAATAGGAATATACAGGACAAGTTGTTTCCCAGTTTCTCCACTTTTCCTAGAGAAGAGGCTTTTTACTTTATCTAGAGGATCTCTGAGCTACCCCTTCTTGCCAGAAGGCTATAAACAAATATTTAAAACACCTATTTTTCCTTCCAGATAGTGCATGGGAGAGTAGAAATTCCAGGAGGACATGGCAACTTTTCCCTGCCTACTCACTTTATGGGGTCCTTGTCTCATCTTTTTACGAAGGCATAACGTCTCATGTTGGGATGATCATTACAGTAACAAAATCAAGAACCGGGAGGTGGGACATTTGACTAAAAGGGAAAACAAGGGGTTGCAGGGGTACATACAAGGAGAACACAGTTACTTACTATTTCTTAATTCCCTGGTAAATGAGCTTCAGTGCTATACTCAAGTATTCACTTACTTTAACTAAACTTCTTCCTGGCACTGTCATCACCTCTGTCCTTTAAAAATAGCACACTGAGGTTAGGGAGGTTAATAAGCTTCTAGAAAAAGTTGCAGGAAATAGTAGGCAGATTGCAGATAGGCAGCAGAGAATTTCAGCAGAGTAGGGAATGTAGAGGTAGACTGGAGCCTTTGTCCTCTGTGAATTGAATGGGGAAGCCTTCTAGTTTTCTGACTATAAAACAGCAGCTCTGTGCATTTCCCATAAAACCAACCATACTTAGGCATGTCCTCTACAAAGAGCCATTTTTGCCTCAGTTTTGCCCTGGGGGAATCTTGTTTTAGTTTGTTTATGAAAGATAGACCGCCTAGGCAAAAGACTCTTGATGTTGCTTTTGTAGCTGCCATCTATGGTACACTAGTTCAGGAAGAGCTATTTACATTTGTTCAGCCTTTTTCTGGACAAGAAGGAAGGTTATAGTGCATAAGTCCACAAAATAGCAGAATTATATATATGCCCATATGTTTTTTGTGACATTTTAAAAGACATGTAGGCGTGCTATGGCCAGCATAGGAAAGGGTGTGTTATGCCATGGAGAACAGTGTGTGGCCAGCGGAAAATTCATATCAAATCATTCAGACTCAGTGTCCTGGAGGCACAGAAAATAGAAAGTTCAGCTGGCCTTAGCAGTGATCTGGCCACAGTATGTCACATCGGAGTCTAATAAAACTGTCTTTTTCCAGGACTTTGGAAGGAAAATGTTTCCTTATATTCAGTGTACCAGTCAAAGGCACTGTTGTGATTAGTGTTGCTTAGACCTATTGTTGGGAGCTAGTATTTCCTACTGTGAAACAGTAGCTTTTGTATTAGATTATCTACATTGTTCTGGACTTTTCCATGAGCACATAGCAGATCTATAAGAAAAATCATAGGTTGCAAAGGTAACAATGGGAAATTCAGCATTATCGGGTCCTTGGTGAACACTGATTTCACTTTGGTTCACTTCTATCCTTATGGAAGGTATGATAAAACATCAGAAATGTACTTGGGTATTATTCCTTGAAACTTCAAATTTTGTCTTCTCAATTATGATTGCCTTTTAAACAGGAAGGTGTGATGAGAGAGAGTAGATAGACACAGCTGTTCATTTTTATCTCAGTTGGCATTTTTCATTTGGCCTTCTTGTGCACTCTTCTTGCTGGGGAACCTTAAAAAATGTACATAGATGTACAGAAGCAGAATATGTCTTTAATGCACTCTACGCTTTACACTTTAAAGGGAAATCTTACTAATGAATATGGATTATCTGTTATTAGTGCCAGTTCTCAGTGAAACTGCTGCATGATCAAACCCAACCATCCTTTTCTTTGTGTATAACCTGTCAGAAGAACCAAAATTATTTTTCATGTATATGGATTAAAACACTTCATGTACCACACAGTGAGTCATTATTTCCAGAAGTGCCATAAAACAGATGTTGCTGGTCAAGTGGTTTGTGGCAGCTTCACTTTTATAAGCAGAGAATGAAATGAAATGAAATGAAATGAAATGAAATGAAATGAAATGAAATGAAATGAAATGAAATGAAATGAAATGAAAGTGTTGGTAAGATTGCTTACAGGCTTCTGCTTTCATCTCTAACTGTTCTGCATTCTTAATAACAATTGTTAATATAATTGCTGGTGTCTTTTTATAAAATCTTATTTCAGTCTGATGAAACTACTTATTTTTTTTGAAAGCATAATTAATGCTGGAAAACTGGCAGCCAAGTCTCACATCATGTGGAGGCATGTTGCTCTGGGGTTCTTCCTCCAAAAACCGGAGATGTAGCTTCAGGTAATGAGGCCAGACCTTTATGCTCATGGTCTGGTAATCAGGTCTCGTTTGTAAAGGTGCTTGTGTTTTTTCACAGAGAGATTTGTGTTGATTTTGCCTGACTTAAGGACCAGCTCCAGCTGATAGTTGCCTATAAGGTTATATTGAACATATGAATTGTATAAAGATGCAGTATGTATCTTTTTTATTTAAAACAGTTGATAGGCCTAGGTACCTTTACCCTCTTTTCTGCACCCTAAACAAATCATGAGTCAGGAATTCTTTCTTTTCCCTTTTACCCGTTACCTCTGGAAGCTAAAGATAAAAATGTGAGTGATATAAGGCTGTGTGCTTCATGTTCATTCTGAATTGTGATCCTTGTTTTTGTCTTGCTCTGGACTAGAAAGTAAAGTAGGCTAGAACTAGGAGATGGGAAAGTGTTTCCTCCTAAAGGCTGTGAGCATGTTGAAGAATGAAAGAAACACATGCTCCGGTCCAAAGCAGAGGTGAATCAGTGTTTTCCCTGGGGTCTTTTACCTGATTTTTTTTGTGGTTGGGCTTTTGGAGGGTAGTTTTGTTTTTGTTAGAAATGCGTCTGTCATAGATATATGTCATGTGCTAGATTTGTCTGTGTTCAGATAAATAGTTGTTAGCTGCCCTATTGAAACTCCCATGAAAACTGCATCATGGGAATCTTGTGGAGTTGAGTGAAGATACACCTGAGAGGGCTTTTTCTTTTTGAAGTGGATATATGAAACGGCAACTCATGAAAAGACAAGAGAGCTAAATGGTTTGTGTTCCTCTTCTAGTGTTAACTTAATAAAATATCTTGTTATAGTGTCTCTTGTTTCAGAGCTCAGGGAATTCTTCTGGGGTTGGTTTTTGTTTTTTTTTTTCTTCTATGGAACATGATACCAGTCTGGTTTTGATTAGACAGGGAATACAGACAGTTAATAATAGATGGTATTTAGAGCAGAGAATTTACATACTTGCTAATGACGTCCACAGTGTCACAGTGATCTTGCTGATGTCCAATTGGTAAGGCAGTGTGAAACTTGATCTAGTTATTATGTGAAATGTCTATTAAGTTAAGGAGAAAAACCTGACTTCCTCTTGTCTATAACAGCATTGGACAGGTTTCTCTTCAGTATTGACTAAAAAATTTCACTATTGTTTTTAACAAAGATACAGCAACGCAGACATACAAAACTACTCACGAGCAAATAATTGTGTTCCAAGAGATGGGCATAGAATAGAGCACAGCAAATATTTCTGCAATTAATTGTCTGATGTATAAAATTAAATTCATATTTTAACGTAGTCCTTAACAATTATGTTCGTTCCTTTTTGGTGGCATTTGACATGCAGATGCCAGGTGTGCCTGCTGATGTGTTTCATCCTGGAACTGCATAGGGAAAGGTGTGGTGTGGGTGCATGTGAGCCTGTCCATATGCGTGTTTTATACAGTTAATGGGCAGCTGTGTAACTCTGTCTTCATTATGCCATGTTTGACTGTGATCTCATGACAAGAGAATTAGCCTGCTCTTTGGACAACCTGGGTAGTTAAATCTCAGTCTGGTTCATACCTGTTCATATTGACAAACCCGTCATGCAGAGTTTCACATCTCCACAGCATTATTAATGCTTTGCTACTCTCCGTATTTGGTATAAATACATCTGCTGGCTGTATATTTGGTATAGAGAATACTGTACTCTGGAATCAGCTGCTTTATTTCCTTCAAATTTCAGCCTTAAGTACAACCTGTGTAGTAGGTATATGGAATTACACAAACATTATGGCCACCTTTAACATCAATTATAGCAGCTGTTAAGCAGTTCTCTGCTCCTATGTGATTAGGGTAGCTGTATCTCGTTTCTGCCTTTTTTGTAGTTTCAGAGTCTCGGTAGTGCTAAAAGTGGTACTTGGTCTTAGAAGTAGATTAAATCATGACATTATTTTGAGGCATTGTTTTCAGGAAATGTGTTTTCTGACATAAATTGTGCTGTGTGCCACATTACTCTTGGAACATGACTATAGAGCTACTGGGGGCATTTGCTTCTAAGTGAGCAGACTGTGCAAACAGGCAAAAAAACCTCAACAGACAAAACAGACAAAAAAACTATTAGTTTTTCCAGTATGGAGATCTCTAATCTGCTATGAAGAGAACAGCAGGAGATTTTACTGTGGAAAGTTATTTTCTGCAGTCCAGATGTGAAGTAGTTGAACAGCATACAGTATGAAAGCAAGCTCATGAGATAAATCACTCTAGAATCTGATTATTCATGCAACAAACCTTAGTTCACACAGGTGTAGCATAGGAAAGATGTTTAATGGAAGACTTAAGACTCTAGTCCTAGAAAAAAAGTAGTTTGAGATGATTGCTCCTCTATGACATGATAGGTCAAGGAAAATTGGTGTCTAGGAGGAGACCTCTGAGCTGCAGCATGCTCAGCAGAGTGTCCTTTCAAACACTGGTACATTTCATCTTACCCTCTTGCAGTCATATCTGCTTGAAGCACGTTTTTGGTATGTCTCTTGGATACTGCCTTCTCTTCATCCTGCTCCATCTTCTCTGCTTTTAAAGCCTGCTGAGGTCTGTCATCTTGATTGCAGTCTACAGCTTCCTTGTGAGAGGAAGATGGGGGGCAGGCACTGGTCCCTTCTCTGTGGTAAGCAGTGACAGGACCTGAAGAAATGACCTGAAGTTGTGTCAAGGGAGGTGTAAGTTGGATATTAGGAAAAGGTTCTTCACCCCGAGGGTGGTTGGGTGTTGGAACAGGCTCCCCAGGGAAGTGGTCACAGCACCAAACCTGACAGAGTTCAAGAAGCATTTGAATGATACTCCTGGGCACATGGTGTGACTCTTGGGGATGGTCCTTTGCAGAGCCAGGAGTTAGGCTCAATGAACCTTGTGGTTCCCTTCCAACTCAGCATATTCTGTGGTTCTTAAATGATTGGAGTCTCTTCCTTTGACTTTTAGTTTGTAATAATAACCAATTCCTTTATCTGAATAGACTCTTGTCAGGGAGTTAGAATAGCTTAATAAGACTATCTCATAGCATTTGGACCTTTCCCACTATTTTGATTCCTTTGTTAAATTCTTTGGATCTGCCAACAGCTTCCCAGTAAATCCAGCAGAACCAAAGAATACAGAATATCTTTGTGTTTTTAATGATAGATATTTTCACTTGGGTTGTACCAAGCATGGTTGTGGACAGTAGGGGAGAAATTACTCCACATTATTTTGGTTGATCATTTGCAGTAGTATAGCAGTCTAGCTGCTGTTGCAAAATTAATCGTTTTTGTATAAAAGAAACAAAGCAAGACAACAGGGCTTCTAGGGTAACAGTGATAATTTAATACATATGCTGCATCCACAGAAGGAATGTTGCACCAGCTCTGAGTGAGCTGAAACCCTAGGGAAGTATTGATTTAGCTCCAGTTTTGCAAACAATTGAAGTTGTAGCTAACTTCTCTGATTTTTGAAAAGGCCTTTTTCCTCCTGCATAATTAATCTGAGGGACTGATTTATCACAGCTATTGCGGCTTCTGAACTTTTAGACTTGTTATCAGGTGGACCGAGTGGTGTCCTGAGAAAGCTTTTAGAAGGTTTTATGTCATTGCAGGATATTAAAGACAGTAACAACAGTGCAGTTGTGGAATTTTTGGTATTTTATGTTTGCCTGAGAAGCATTTGCTTCTGATTCTGTACTGGGATTGTCAAAGATGCTGGTGGTTCCCTCAGGCTCACTTTCCAAGCTGCAGCCTATTGTTTTTATTTGGGGCTTCTTACTCAAACTAGTTTAGGTTTGTAATTTAGATTAATTTTAGATTAATGGGTTTAATTTTTTTTCTCTTGAAAAATTCCCACTTATGTGGTACACTGTAACTTTCACAAGGAGTTTGAATTTTTCATGTCCTGGAGAAGATTAGTGCCAGACAGGAAAACCTTTTGAAGTTCAGAAAATTTTATGCAGTACAAAGAACTTGACACACATCTGCCAGAAAGTTTTTGTTTCAGAGAAAACGATTCACATCAGAAGGGATGAAGTTCCTCTGACTTGAAAAATATTGATGAATAATGTATTCCTGAACTTTATCAGAGTTAAACTTTGTCCACTACCTCAGTTTATTTATGTATTTCATGGCACTTTTCCTTAAACACAACTAATATTTATTTTAACTTGCTTAATATGATGTATGATCCCATAGTAAGTAGTAGCCTTGCACTTGAAAATGCTCCCTTTGACAACTGTTCTTTGGAAACTAGAGATAACTTCTTTTTTCCTTTCTTTTAGATGTTATTTTAAATAAGCTTGGTAGGTTTTTTTTATTTGCCCTGATATATATGAATACAATTCTTTTATGCAGAACTACGGCGAACAGTTTTACTGAGCATCACTTGTATCTTAAGTGCTCGTGATAATTTTTTTTTTTATGAATTCCTTACTTTTGTGCTCTTTTTATGAAGTATTTATGAATACTGACACCTGCATGAAAATGTAAGAAGTGATTTAATTTAGTAGCAGCTTTGTAAACAATGTATTACTGGCTTTTAAAAAGGAAAAGAACGTTTAGGAAGGAAAGACCTTCTCCAGAAGGTAGGCTAAAAATCTTCTGGTACTTAAAAAACACCTACTAAGTGCTGTGTGGAGCTGTAGTTACCAGAAGTGTAAGGACAAATCCTTATGTAGCTTTTCATTATATGTAGGAGTTATATGGGAGATAGAGTGAAGAATAGACAGTGAAGCCATATCAGTAGCCAAATGCTACTGCCAGCGGCATGTGTTATGTCAGTGAGTCTCCTCACACCTGTGTTTGGGTGTGTTGTAGCTGCTCTCAGCTACAGAAGACCATCCTGGAGAGGTGACCAGCTGAGCATGAGTTAGCTCAGCATTTCCACACGCAGCTGTCAGCAGGATTAGTGTGTTGAGGTGCTCGAGCTCTCTGCCATCTGAACACAGCTAGATGGAATGAGTTCTGACAGTAGAGGTTCAAGAGCAGTAGAAGTTAATAGGGAAGACAGATAGGATAGAACAGGCTTATGGGTTTAACTGTGGAGTAGGGATTAATTTATGAGTTAAGGAAAGAGAATATGAGTAGTAAGTTGCAGGGTTTTTTCAAAGTTATTTATAGTACAGAGGTGTGAGATGGACCTCCTTAATCAGTTAATTGTTTGGCCATGTAAGAATAGCAGGTTGCTGAGGGCAGCGATGGGCACCAGTCAGGATGCAGCCTCAAGCAACTACATCTTGAAAACACTGCTGTGTTGTGTAGTATTCACTTGGGAGTTTCCATGCTGAGCTACTCTTCTGAAATGTGGGCATGATTGAAGCTGACAGTTGTGCTTCACCCTGTTCCTTATCCCATTCATGTCTGGTATTCTCTCCCTTGTGTTTGCAGAGAGCACCTTTAGTTGGTAGTTCTGCCTGCTTAAAATCTCAGAGCATAAAACTGCTTGTTCGGGTCTTTCAGGCAGAGTGGGTTCCACTTGAATCTCATGAATTGCCTATTTAATTCTAATTTATGTTGACTGAAAATAAAAGCTGATTTGTGATCAGGCGAAGCTCATCCAAGAGCGAAGTCATGGGGAAATAATTTTTTTTTTCCTTATTAATCCTTTATTAATGCTGTAATCCTTTCAATTATAAGCAAAGTGCGATTTAGGAAGTGTCAATTTAGGAAGTGTCAATTCAATGCCTCTATGGTAGGGAGTGTTAAGGGTTGAGCAAGGATTAAATAGGGAAATAGCCGTATGTAAGCATAAGATACCTTGAGAATCATGACGTTTGTCCTGTGACATGAGATGTAGTTTAGCTGTGAGGTAGGATAACACCTCATTAGGCCTCAATTAAGGTGTTCTGATCTTATTCACCGGAGTGTAATAAAATCAAGTGATCTTTTTGTGCCCTGCCTTAAAGAAGAAAGATTGCATCAGTCTGAGAGCCTCTGTTAGCAAAACTTTTACCTTACTAGGAAAAGAAACTGTTCATAATAAAGATACTGTCACATGATGATTGTTGCTGTAAAATTGCAGAAATTAAACATTTCAGTGGAAAGCTTCTGTATATGGGGTCATTCAGGCCATACATTAAATTAATAGAGAACTTAGTTTGGCTTTCTTCTTTAATGCCAAAAGCATGCTGTAGTCTTTCTGAGGTGTCAAGTTTCCACAGGCGGATGTGTGTGTTCATTTGTCATGTCACTTTAAAGTACTGTCATTTTTCAGACCCTGTTACTAACGACAGCTTTTTTAACTAGGTTTTCTGAGTTATCAGTTTATTAGAAAATTATGAAAAGGGAAGCCAGGGAGAGACTCTGGTGGATCTGATGATCTCTTAGCCTTCAGACTCTAGTTCTCTAATGTACACATCTGAGGCAGAGGCATGTACTGTGAAAAGAGTGCACTGTGGTGGCAGTCCTGCTTTTGTAAAATAAAACTAATGCTTTTTTTACTTCGAGAGGAACCTTTATTGTAAAAATTCTGCATGTGTACTCTCAAAGAAGAGGCAAATGAGAGGCAAAATAGGACCCATCTTCCTCTTGCAACATTGAACCACAAATAATTTACTAAGTAATAGGTGAACCACAAATAATTTACTAAGTAGTAGGTACTGTCATGCAGGATGTTTTTCTTCCAACTTGCCAATCAAGTTAATTTCCATTAGTCATCTGAGTCAAAGTATTTAACATGGAATTTGTTTTTCCTTTGGAATGGAAACTAGAGCTACAATTTTTTTAAGCACTGAAATACTCATGGCAGTATTTTAATTTTCCTCTCTTCATTGCTGAAATTCCAGTGCTGGAGTTCAGAGGACTGTTCAGATGTATAATTCTGTCAAGTTAGGAGATGAAGATTTTTCAGGACCTTAATATAAAAGATGTGTCATAATTTTGTTCTTTAATATCAACATGTTTAAGTGGCATTTGACATAACTGTGAATCTTGCAATATGCATTTCTATCTGTTTTTTTAATTATTTATTTATTTTCCTCTCTACAGTTCAGATGGAGAAAATGGAACAGATGAAAAGAGAAAGGCAGGAAAATCACCTACTGTTTTGCTGCAGACTCCCACCAGTGAAATGGATTATTTTGATGACCGGAAAAAAGTTGATGTTCCTAGGTAATGTCAAAAGTACAGTCAATTTTCTTCTAGTCAGATTATTAGAATAGTTACAACCCATTTAAAAATCTAGGCTGAGTAACAATATTTATCAGACATCCTCTTTGTGGGTTAGCTTGCACACTATGCAGGTAAACAGGAATCAGACCCACCTTCCAGGGTTGCTCTGTTACCTAACACAAGCAGTCAGAATAGTGGGAATTTATACCTTGACCTGGCTTAGTTTCTCTGTTCTAGGAAAAAATACATTGCACTGTTTGGTGTCACTGCTAGTTACAACCCTTTCACAATCAATTTGACCGGCAGTCAAACCGAGTTGCAGTTTGAGTCCTTGCCTGTTTCTAGAACACTTTCATGCCAGAATATTGATTTTCCATGGTAAAACTATGACACAGATTTTAATTTTGGACTCTGTGCTTTATATTGCATCAGATTATTGTAATGTCTCCAAAAAAATAGTCGTTCTACTTTTGTTGGGGACCTGGAATGCATTTTCAGCTCTTCTAAAAGAAAATCAAATAGTGCTAAGATCTCACTTAGTTGGCTTCCACACAACTTCTGCATCATTTCACTTTATCAAGCGAGCAGTAAACTGAAAAGTCAATGGTCAACCTGATGTTGTGGTTTTGATCTCAAGGCAAATATTTAGAGAACATTTAATTTCATTAAGCATGTTTGAGGAAAAGGTATTTGAAGGAATATGTCATGACTTTTTTATCTCCCTTAAAATCTTTCTAGTCCTACCTCTCATCATGTAATTGATTATGTTTGGTGAGGGGTAGGCCTGAGGGTTTTTTAAGGCATAATGTTTGTTTTAGTTTGACCTGTTCTTTACATAAACACACAAATATGCACACACATGTGCTTTAGAGTTTTCTTTTCTGAGGAATCACCTGAGATAATGCCGCCACTTACCTCCTATCTAAATTAGTCCTGCTATACCATCGCTTTCCAGCTGTGTCTCCTTTACACGTGGGGCTTTTGTTCCACTTGTCCTTACAGTATTTACTGTAAAATCCTGAACCTCTCAACTCCAATTGTGTGCTGGACACTTTCTCCAGAAGGATACTGTGTACAGTATCGAAAGTTCTACTGAAATCCAAAAAGGTTACCTGAACTGGCTTCCCCTGGTCATCTAGGTGGGTAACCTTGTTGTAGAAGGAAATCAGGTTTCATAAGCAGGACTTCGTTCTCATGTGCGGGCTGTGACCAGTGACTGCGTTGCCTTTTAGGTGATTTTTTTCAATACCTCATAGAATATTCTTCTCTATAACTTTACCAGCACCTTTCTTTCCCCACTGTATCTTTAGCACATTTTCATCAGATTATTCAGTGTAAGAGCCCCGTGATGTGTTTTTATTTCTGCTCTTCAATTTGCAACTGAAGGCTTCTGAAAAAGAACTGCCTGATTTTTATGTGTTGATATGCATTTTTCTGTGCTAAATAGCTCCCAGAGATAATGTTCTTCTCCTGATTTATGAAACAATTATTGCACCTCTGTTTTTCTAAACCGTCCGTGCCATTAATTCCTCCTGTATAAAACAGACAAAGCTTATTTTCCCAGCCATCCACAGAGACTTTTCTCTGTATTTGTTCTTCTCTAGAGTTGTATGAGTTTTGGTTTTTTTAGGTTTTCCAGTCTAAATACCTGTAGCCATACAGGTACAGCTTCCTGTACAACTTAGAATTTCTTTTCATCTCTTCTAGGATTTGCTAGGTATTTTAATGATTTTATTCACTGCACTACACAGTTCATAGCCGTCCTCTGACTTCTGCACCTGTTTCCTCTCTGTTGGACTTTTCAAATAAGCTCACGTCTTGTAATACACATTCATAGCTTCCAGTACACCACCTTCCCCTGTAAATTTTACCTTATTTCATCTTGCATTAGTAAGCAATGTGCTTAGTATTAGTATTTCGGATGTTATCAAGAAATGAATGTGAAGCATTCTCTGTCAACATTAATTTGCAAAAATGTCTCGGGCTTTTTTTCTACCTTGCAACAAGTAAGTAATTTAGAATATCCTTTCTAAATTAAAAGGCTACCTTCGGTGAGGACTGACATAACTTAAGAATGATGTATACTTCACTTTATTTTTTGATGAATTACATAACAGTTATTTAAAGGATTAATATGTTTCATAAAAAAAGCACATCCTGTTGGTAACTTACCGAGACTAATGAATTGAGGCCAGGCTTAGATGCTTTTTTATTCTTCAGGACAAAGAGCAGCACAGATAGTCCAGTCCTGACAATGGATATCAAGAGTGACTCCAAGACTGAAAGGAAAAAACGTGCCTCAAATCAGGTAGGGCAGAGAATTTACTTACTTATTTATGTATAGTAAGAGTGAACACAACTATCATGGGAAGCCTTTTGTTTAGCAATATTAGAGTTCATGGTTGTATAAGGACATAGGTTCCTTTTTCATCAGTGTGTTAGAGTCTAGGTAAAGCATATTATGGAGTTAATAGCCACATAGAAAAAAAAAAAGAGGACTTACTGTAAACCAAGTGGGCAAAATGAGAAGGTATGGGGAGGACAGAAAGTGGAACAGGTCACTTGATTTTCAGACTGTCTAATAAAGTATGTGTCTTTTGGGTGTGGGGCTTTTTGTTTTTTAGCTGAAGGCAAATGCACACTTTCATAAGCTGTTTCTAGATGTTCCCATTGATGAGCCACTGAAACAAAGTAAGTATTAATCCCCATGTCTTTGTTGCCTGTGGATCCTAGATAATGTAGTTACACAACAACTGTGGTGATGTACAAGAGTAACTACCTAAATTTTAAAACCCTTTAACTGCCAAGAGTTACAGGACCTTTATGTACATGCAGTGGGCATTTTTTTGTAATCCTGCAAAACTTAAATCTCTGCTTATTGGGCTTATTTGGGAATAGTAGCTCACTTTGCAGTTCTTAGCAGAGTAGCCTAGTGTAGTATTTTTTGGTATTGAATATTCTTTACTAAAGGAACTTGCACTACATGAGACAACATTAGTGAAGTGATTAGCTTGGGTTTTTGCTGTTGATGATACTTTTAATATTTGAAAACACTAATAGGAAAAGGACATCAAATGTTTAAATATTCTTCTGTTGCCTGTGGTAGTTGCAACAAGAGAATTCTACATAGACATGCATAACAAGTGTTTCCTGAAATGAATACAAGGAAGGCAGTTCATGAGTGGGAAATGGTTTGCTCAATGTCTATGAAGTACAAGCAGTATTACTCCAGGTATATTCTGTCTCTGTTGTTCATCTTGTTTAGACAACTGCTATAGAGCTAGAAGTTTAAAGCTAAAACTTTAATGAAACTCTTTACATTTAAGTAATATAGTTATGTAAAAGCTAATCAAAATGTTTATAGGAAGCTAGGTGGTACTCTTTCAGAAAGAATTTTTGAGTAATGGAGGCCAGTTGCATGTTACTGTTCATTTCAGTCATCATTCTTCAAATATTTTGAACCTAAGCATAGGCCTGTGGCATCTAAGCATGTAAGTGTTGCTTGAATGTTGAAAATTTCAAGGTTTGACACTGTTTCTCAAGAGGTATAAACCTAAATAAAAAGCTAAATGTATTATGACTTAGAAAAAAGAAAAAAAAAAACAAAAATCGACTTGGCTTGGGTTGTTTGTTTCAGGCTTTACCTGTGCTCTGCAGAAAGAAATTCTATACCAAGGAAAGTTATTCCTTTCTGAAAACTGGATTTGTTTCCATTCCAAAGTTTTTGGTAAAGACACTAAGGTTAGTAAAATCTTCATGTACAGAACAGTAATGCTATTCTGAACAATTTATTCATCAACGGAAGTTCAAGCGGCAGTGAGGTCACTGCCAAGCCCAGATAGCACAAACTGCAAGGCTGAAAAGTCAGAAGGACTCCAAGACTGTTGTTGGGGAACTGGAAAGAAGGATCAAGAATATTTAGGCAGTTAAAGAGGAAGAACTAAAACTGGCTTCTGACTTGAGTGGCAAAGCTCTTTGAAGGATTCATCTACTACTGCTATTCTGCATAAAGAGAAAACAGGGAAAGAAAAACAAGTTTGCAGGATTTTTACTTGTGAGCCTCCTATGTAGGGCAGAAGCGAGATGTGAACAGTTGGAAAGGTCATAATTTAGTCTTTCTTTGTGACCTACCTAGGGCTTGGTCCCACTCTGGTGAATGATGTGCATATAGATAAAGACAGTGCAAAAGGATTGGTGTTCTGGCTCAGTTGATTTTGAGCGATTTTGTTTACAAAAACTGCTTTTTTTGAGCTTTTATTGGGAAACAGTCTGTTTTGCTTCAAGGATTTCTTTGGCTTCTTTCTTTGAAGTACATCCCTAAACAAAGTTTAGTGAATTGGATGCTGAAATAAGTTCAAGAGTTGAGATGATCTCATTTCTCTGCTGTCAACCATTTTGCTAGAATACCATTTGTCCTTAAAAGGACTTTTAAGAAGATGGAATAGGTTTAAAGAACACTTAAAATTATTAACAGCATGTTGTCCATTAAAATTGAAACTGCTATACTAGTAGTCTTCAACAATGAACAAATGTAACTCCTTCAAACTGTGGTATAGCTTTCTAAATTGAAGCTAACCTAAATGTTTACAAAATATAGTGGATCTATACAGTGTAGAAAAACCTGGGGAAAAAAAGATGTAGAATGACAGTGATGTGGTACTAGGAAATTTTCTTTGTCAACAAGGTTTTAATGCAGGAATATATACATATTTATGTGTATGACAAAAAGTGAAAACGTTTACAAGATGGGGTAGAATAGACAGTATATGTAAATGTGACTATGGTGAGATTCCAAATTATTCAGTTCTGCGTCTTGTTTTCAGAAAACATTGTGGGGAAAATTAAGGATGAAGAGGATAGTCCTTTTCATTTAGTTACAACTTTGTTCAGTTCTTGTGAATACCATCAACAAAAACCAGGAGAGTCGGGGATACAGATGAAAAATAACATAGGGGGAAGAAGAAGAGGAAATCAAGCTGCACCGGAGGAGGAATGTTCTTAGCAGTCAGATACACTGACAAAGTCTACAAGACACAAAGCCTCTATTACTTAGAACTTGTAAAACAGTTTAAGCTTGGTGATAAATTGCTCTATTGTGAGAAACAGCAGATCTACATTACGCATTTTTGATAAGAATTCTGCCTGCAGAATTTTTTTATTTAAAGATTTGGTGCAGGGTATAGCCTGCATATTCAAAATAAAAGATTGCTTCTGCAGGATTGAATAGGCTTTGAAAGACATCACTTTCTTTCCAGGTAGCTCTAATTTGGCTATATATGTTGGCCTTGAGTCTTTTTTGGCTTTAAACGTTATCTTACACTTTCAAATTGTTTTTCAAGTTGCCTGCAGGTTAACCTTGTATTCTGAAATTATTATTGCTCCAGATAGAAATAAGGTAGTGATAAAGCAGTGTTTTGACCATTTCAGTCTAACACTGGGAGAACACTGCATTAAGCAAGTCCTTAATCCCACTGAAGTACACTTTAGTCTTGATCACAGTAATGTTATCCATCAAAATAGCATGCAGTAGAATGCCATTAACATCTCTAATTTAAAGTTCTTTGAGGTGAACTGTGAATTGAACCAAATAGAGAACTTGTAAGCTGGCTTTTTGTAGCCTTGTAGCAGGATTTCTGTTCAAACAGTATTTGACAGTCTTGTAACCAGCCTATTATACACTAATACATTTTTTGTTACCTGGAACAATTTTTCATTTCATGATTTTGTGTTACAGTTCTGAACAAAAGTTAACAAAAAACTGCTCACGGAGTAACTTCATTCTCCTGCAGTGATATATTTTTAATTCAGTGCTGTGATTGTTCAATGAGAAATCTATGGACACTTTTAACCTTGTTTCCAAATTTTAGTTGTGACAGTTTGTACCAAAGAAATTTTTAACAGGATCTCTATTTCAATCATGTATATCCAGGATTATTGTATTTGCCTAACTTACTAAGCCTCTAGGCTTTTCAACTGAGTGTCAAACCAGGTATTTGGTCCTTTGTAGCATGAGCTTTTCAAGAAGACCCCATGCAGAATATCTGAAGTGAAATACTCTGAAACATAGCAGGCATTATGCTAATGGAGTTAGATGTAAACACAAAGCAGGAAGGAAAATTGAGAACTTTTCAGAGTAAATGTAGACAGCGTGGCTGGCGCACACAGGCATCAGTTTAAGTCAGTAGGTGTGTGAATGTGGGATCTGCCCTTCAACATTGCTGAAGGACAAGATGTTTACTCACCTGCTTGTTGCAGATCTGCAATTGGTGAGAAGACTTTTATGTTCATTCTTCAACAAGCTTCTTTTTTCTGATGTGTTCTGAAATGTTTGGGTTCTGAAGCAAAGAAGCCCATCTTTAAGGCTGCAGATCTACAGTGAACTGAGCCTATAGAGCCAAAAAGGATCAGAAAAGGAAGACACAAACAAAAGCCTGGATTAGCATTTTGTGAATGCAGAAGTAAAAGTGGTTAAGAAATAGTAATAATTGAAACCATACCTATTCCATATGAAATAACAGTAATCAGGGATGTAGTGGAGAAATTAAATGCTGAGTGTTGGAGGTCTGTCTTATCACATTTGGTAGGCTGGCCCCTTGCAAAGGAGCTGCTGCAGATTTGTATTGTGTATTGGGGTTTGAACACTGCTTCGATCTTGTTTCAGATTAGTATACCAGTGCTATCAGTGATACTTTTGAAGAAAACCAAAACTGCTCTTCTTGTGCCAAATGCTCTGATCATAGCAACAGTCACAGATAGGGTAAGTACTGGTAGAGGGCAATGGTATTGCACTCTGCCTGCTTTCTTTATCTTTTTTTTTCTGTTTTTTCTTTCTCCTTACTTACTAGACGTAATAAGGATTCTTGAAAGTACCAAGTGCCCACTTAAACATCTGTAGGAATTGACCAAATGTGGGCATTTAGGCTCAGAGCCCTGAGAGACGTGGTTTCTTGGGGGATGATTCTTGCTTCTTCTGTCTCTTCTCTTTATACAGGCAAGAACCATTTTTTTTTTCCTCTTACTAACACTCTGACATTTTAGTTTGGATTTGCTGTGAACAAACCTATGTAGAACTTGGTGAGAAAATAAAAAACCAGAATCTCTGTTTGCCACCTGCTCTCTGTAGTCTTTCATTCCCTGTTTTCCAGGCTTGCTGTATCATAACACTGGGGGAACTGAAACAGCTGGGTTGGAAAGTGAGTGTACAGAGGATTGCCTGCCTTGTTGGCAGCTCTGACAAGTTTCTTTCATTTACTTGTATCTCTTACCTAACCAGCCATACCTTAGACACACAAAAACCAGTTGCTTACAGTGACATTCAGGAATAATAACTGCATCAATCAGAAGAAAATATCATTATCGTAACAGCATCTATAGAATCAACCCATTTTCATTGCAGAAATATTTTGTAGGTGCAGGAAACATAAAAGCAAGTTGTGGATTTGGTGGTTGGTTTGTTTGGAGTTTCTCAAGGGATACGTAAAACATAGCATGGAAAGTGTTTTTAAAATGAAGAACAGATCTGGACTGTGCTCTGATTCCTGCAGCAGAACATGGTAACTTTTCTGTGCCTATTCTGTTCTGTGTGATTAACTTCAAGTCTTAGGCTTAAAGAGTGCAGGTTTTTACTGCTGAGGTTCTTGAAAATAGTTACTTGGTCAGCATAACTGCCTGTCAGTTTTATTTAGATGAAAGGAAGCTTGTACTATATGCCTTTTCTCAAACAATTGTGGAACTTTTGTTTTTCAGTACGTGTTTGTCTCTTTACTCTCCAGAGATACCACCTATAAGCTGTTAAAATCTATTTGCAGACATCTGGAGGTAAGTATTAGTGGGAGTGAAGATGGTATGTAGCTTTATATTTATTATTACTCTTTTTCTGATGTTAAATCCCAGGTAGTTTCTGGGTGTGTTCCTTGTTAACACTGCTGCTTTTTTTCAGGATACAAGCATGGGCAACAGTCCAAATCCTTCTTCTGCAGAAAACAGCTTCAGGGCTGATCGTCCTACGACTCTGCCCCTGGTAAGTGGTGTAGAAGTTTGGGGTTTTTTGTGTGACACCTTGCATTGCCAATACTACTTGTAATGTCTTCAGAAAGGAAACTGAAGGAAATCATGAGTTCTGTTTTAGAAAACTTCCATGTTGTGGGTTTTTTTAACGTTACAAAATAGTGGGAATAATTAGTGTGAGTGTAATTTGATCTGATCAGATGCAGTTTATATACATGTGTATGCTTCAGATTTATTCCAAGGTCTGTATGTTGTTCATTTCTTGGTTTAGCAGTCAGGTTTCACTACTCAAAGTTGCTTCGTCCTCTGTCATGAATGGTTTTTGAAGTGTTTCTAGTGCTCCTCCTTCCTCTGTAAAATAATTCACACAGACTTAATATAATTACATAAACAAAAGCATTGGATGTGGCTTGAATTCTGATGATCTTATGGACGTTATTTTTCTAACTTGATCTCAATATCTATGTATCAGATATTGTCCCTGGTTAAACAGTTCTAAAGCTTTAGTCTTTGGTTCTAATTCTACAGGGAGGTCAGAGGAAATTAGATGTAGAGCAGGACTGAGCCTTTTTGTGATTCTTTCTCCCCATCAGGATTTCAATGAAGATTATTCTGATCTAGATGGAATAGTGCAGCAGCGAAGACAAGAGATGGAAGAGTCCAGCAGCACAGGATCACAAACACCAGAGCTGGAATGCTTCCAAGGTAAGTGGGATCATGGAGCTCCAAGAAAATGAGTAGGGCTTAGCTCTCAGTTTTGCTTCTGTAATCTCCTTCTGATATGGCATCTATGTTCTCCAGTCCTGGAGAATTACATGATTTTTGATGTTTCTCAAGTCCCCAGTACCTGTATCTTCGTTATTATATCCCTTTGCAATTCAGATCCAGGCAGTAATTTGGTCATCAGCAGATCTGAATTGTCACTACTGCCTCTAGTTGCTTACTTGTACAGGCAGAGGTACAATGTAGGAGCTGTTCCTGCTTTAAAAAACAAATGAAAAACACTTAACACTGCTGTCTAATATCCTGTTGTCTCAAGTTCTGGAAGCTTGCTATATGTAAGGTCAAGAGTACAGCAGTACTTGTTTGATGTACCCCATACAGAATATTGCTAGGAAGACCTGGGGTATTCTGCTGTACAATTAAGATGTATTAACATATTAATGTGTTGTTATGCTGTTACTACTCTGGGTTCCATCTTCACTATAATTTGTGTAAGAAACTGTAAAATGAAAGGTTGTCATTTTTATAGCGGTTTTCAGTTATGCTCTTTTTAATTAATTATTCTTCTTACTACATGTTATTTGTGAAGCTGTAACTGGATGGTGGTGTCATCACTTGACATATAAGTGCTTCTGAATAATGAATTAACTTTCTGTCACCTAATAACTTTCCTTACGCCTAATAACTACGTCAGACAATTTCCTCTTCTTTTTCCACAAATAAAAACCAATATCCAGGTAAATAACCACCCTAGGAAAAATAATTGTAGTGAGAGGGTAGCATATCTATCATTCATGTTTTTTTCTTGTGCGTCATTACAGCAGTCCAGGGAATGCTAGTAAAGCATAAAACTAAGTGCGACCAGATTTTTCTACCCCATCTCTCAAGACATCAGCAGCATTTTTAAAAACAGACAGGAAAGGGAGCTGTAATGTTCTTTTAAAGTAACAATGTGGTATCTCCATTTGAAGTTGCTGTTAAAGTCATTGGGAATCATTAGCCTATTTAGACCTTTTGAGAGATGACTTTTGTGACTGTATAATTATCTTCTGTCTGGGAATTCGGTGGTAGTCATCTTTCAAAGGATCTGGAAATGCAAATGCAACATACATCCTCTTTCAACCGAAGTGCTTGGGTTTTTTGTGTCGTGGAATTCATACGGAAACTGTTTCAAGGATACTAAACCAGCTGCTGCTTTTTACCCAAGTACAGAAATGCACTTTTTAAAATCCTTCTCTTCCTCTACTCCTTGACTACCTTAAGCTAGCAACAATTTCCTTTGACTTCATATTTCAACTTAATTAAAAATCTTGCTTTTGACAGATTATCATGTTGTTGAAACACAGACTCACTTGAAAGTTTCTAAGACTGAGGCCAAGTCTGTTCGTTCAGATGCGCATGGTAAACTTGGACCTGATGGAAAAGCCCGAAACAGTCCTCGAAATGGTAAGGAATCAAAGGCAGACCTTCAGCTGGAGTTACTTGAGATAAGTTTGCATAGTTATGTCAGTTCACATAATTTGGAATATACCTTTCTTGTTTATCCCTGTGTTTGTACCATCTGTTTCACGTTTCAAAACACTGTTTGTATGCAGTAGTTGGCTCTGATCAAAGTAACATTCTTTTCCTTGCAGGCCATTCTGAAGCCTTCAAGCTCTTCCACAAAGTGAAGTCCCAGAAGCTCTTATCTCTGAACCATGTACTTATATTTTACACAGTTCTGTAAGTTAGCAGTTAATATCAAGATTGTCCAAATACTAGGATTTTGTAACATTTACATAATTGATAAAATTTAAGTTCACTTAAAAAATTAAATCATTGAAAATTGTGGCCTTTATACTCTTCAGAAGTATGTACATATAAGCTCTCTGTGACAGGCTTACTTAACTGTCCCTTTACTTTTATAAGCAAAGGGTCTTTTGATTCAGGAAATGTTAAAAGTATTTAAGTAGTTGCAGGTTCATTTTACATATCACTTAGCAAAGCTGTACTCAAGGCTGAGACTTTCATAACTATCTGAATGCTGCTAATTGTATTCCTGAAGTGTTTCCAAGAGTGATACCTTTATTACTGAACATGTAACAAAAATGGCTTTTAACATTAAATTTGTCCAATACCACTAAGGTTTCCATAACTGATGTACTTTATTTTTCTCTCTTACAGTGTTTGTGTATTAATATTTTCTACCTTCTACATGCGATACAAAATCAGTGTCTTGGAGGAACGTCTTGTGTCCATCACATCCTTTGATTCACGTATTAAGGAGTAAGATACACTGTGTAAAATCCCTACTCTGGAGGTTTAAGATCTTTTTTCAGTATCTCTTTTTTCAGAAACCATTTTGATATGGTAGTGCCCACGTGATACTTTAGTGTTCTGTAGTTCTTTTATCTGTACTAGCCTGACCTTATCTTTCTATTTAAGACTTAGTAGAAATTTGATATATTGTGGTGTGCTACTGCCTTGAGAATGTTCCAAAGAGCTGCAAGTAACTTCACTGTAAACTGCTAAAGTGAACAGTTCCTTTACAGAGCAGTGATTCTTGAAAAAGGTGTAACTTCTGTCTTCAGTATTAATGTAATTTGATTAGCCTACAGTAACAGAATATACTTTGGGCTAATGCATCTGTCTTGCTTCTATACTGTTTCCTGAAGCTTTAGTCTGCCTGTATTCTTTTTAGAAACCGATATCCTGNAAAAAAAAAAAGCAAACCAAAACAAAATCCAAACACACCAGGGGACAGTTCTTTGTGTATTTAAAGGGAAGATAAAGGTAGGGACCACGGTTCCTTTATGTAGCTAGTTCTGGCCATCATCTGCCCCTGTGGCTTGTTTGTTTGTTTGTGGTGGTGGTAGTGTTCTTTTGTCTCCATGTTGCATAATTAGAAAATATGCAAACATTAAATGGAGAGGCAGTGCAGAGGCATGTATGTTTTCCACAGAAGTTTGCCACTATAAGTTGGCTTCCTGCACCTATCTTAGGACAGAAGGCAGTTAACTGGATGCTGCTGAGAATACTAGTCATTTTATATTTTTCATTCACTCTTCTCCCTTTCTTGTAACAGATTTTTTTTTCTGAGCTGCTCTGAAAAACATGAGTAATTTGTAAATTCAAAGTCATTAGTTAATTCAGTGCAAAACCTACAGCCATGTGCAGCATGAGTGGGAATGTTGACAGCTGGAGAAGCACCTCATGAAAAATGAGAGGGAAAATAAAATTCAAGACAGAGCTAACTCAGGCATGCTGGAACTATCTGCAAAGTATTTCAAGCATTTAGCAAGCTCCTAAATAAGTGTGCTTTTTAATTCAGCTTTCTTTGGTGACCCATCCATAACAAAACAAGTTACTCTGACATTGTACTTGTGGCCATATCAAACAATGACTGTGCTGCTTATGATCCAGCTGCTCTCAGCAGTCATCTGTGGAAAGCAGTAGGATGTGGATGCTTGTGTCAGAAGGCAGAGCTAGGTTCTTCATAAAAAAGAGATGGCTATTTCAAACAGCCTTGTATGTATATTTTACCAGTAATTGAAAGAGTGGGGTAAACCTGCCTCACACAGTAGGCAGTGTCAAAAGCTTTTTTTCTCACTTCTGGCGTATTTTTAATAGCAGACTGCTGTGTCCCTCTTCCAAAACTCTGTAAGATGAGAAAGTCCTGTTTCTGTTGCTGTGATTCCAAACAGTACAAGATACAGGAAAGAAGACCCAATGTGCACTTTTACAATCTCAAGGGGTTTGGCTTCTCGATTTCCTCCGTATCACAGGATATGGAATTTATGCAACTTTTCAGGAAATAGCAGTAAAGTTTTCCATCCGAACTTCTGAAGAATGAGACCACATAAAGAATATAGTCAAGAAGTGACTTAGTACTTTGTTTCTGTAAACAAGTGCAGTTCACAGTGTTGCCACAGTGTTGCCACAGGTATATCCCAGTTCTGTTTTCCTCTCTTGTTGTCTGTCACACTTACTTTTTTTGTTCTGTTTGACAGACATCCAATGCGCCAAGGTTTGAGATCTCATCTGCAAATTAATGCTGATGCCCTTTGTGATGAGCTAACTGCCAATCTCATGAAATTGGAAAAGGTAACATCCTATGATGTAATGCAAATGCTGATAGACTAATCATGTTCTTGCTATGTTTCTATGATCTCTTATTTTGAAAAGTGTCAAGTTACTGCCAGATTTGATACCAAAAGCTGACATGTTTTCCTAGACAAAGGACTGGTATTTATACTGCTACTTAAGTATAAGTGGACACTTCAGGAGTGATTAGTTCTTCATTTAGTCCATCAGGGCTAAGGATTTTGAACTTAACCTGTATTGCTATTTGATGAACTTTTCTGTTTGGGGCTTTTGTAGGAGTTTTGTTGTTTTGATTAGAAGTGATGCTGACTTTCATATGTAGTCAGCTTCTTCATACAAAGTGGCTGGAAGCTGCCTATGTTACTTCAGTAATAAAAGTGCTGCACCAGTTGTGCAATTCCCTACTACCTGATCTTTACATTTTACCATTCTCTTAACTGCAAAATTAAACCTATTTGGTGACTTAAATTAAAAACCTGTACAAAGTGAATGTGTATGCAGACCTTTTTTCCCAGTTGAGATGTTATGGTGTGCTAATTTTGGCCAGCAGTCAGATGCCCACCCATTCACTTTCTCACTCCCCTTCCTAGCAAGGCAGGGGGAGAAAATGTGATGAGAAAGCTTTTGGGTCAAGATAAAGGCAGAGAGATTGCTTACCAGTTACCATTGCAGACAAAACATACTTGACTTTGGGGAAATCAATTTAATATACTACTAGTTAAAACAGATTGAAGTAGTGAGAAACAAGGACAAGTGATAGAATACCTTTCCCATGTCCCAGGCTCAACTTCACTCCTCCTGACTGCTCACCCTGGCTGGTGGGAGATTACATTGGGTACATAATTTATTTATTCTGCTTCTTTCTTCACCCATTTGCCCCCTGCTGTAGTGTGAGCTCCTCCTAGGGCTCCAGTTCTTCAGGAAATGTATGCTTAGGTATGCATTTTCCATGGGCTGCAGTGTGGATATGTCTGCCACGAAGGACGCCCACCTCCATCTCAGACCTTGTTGTTTCTTTTGCTGTTTCTCATCCTCTTACTCTACTCCTGTCTCTGTTTGGTGTTTTTCTCCCTTTATAAATTACTTTACCAGAGACTTCACCACCATCCTGACTGGGGTTCAGCCAGGTGGGTACACCAGAGGCCATTGGAATGGCTCTCTCCAGCACAGGACAGCCCCTGATCCTTTCCTAGGCTTGCTGCCCCTACAGAACTCATCTCACCTTGCCCTCAGTACAGGCCCATGAATATAAATGCACCCATACAGGTGTATGAAATGTTGTTTGTCGAGAACCTGTTCACAGGCCAAGAATGACAAAAGTACTAGTGAAACAAAACCAAAAGTTACTTGATTCCTGTGTGCTTAAGTCACATGGGATATTTGTGCATCTCTTTCTAAAACTGAGTCTGTGCCGAGGTCTTTCAGTACTTTTTTTTTCCCAAACCAAGTTTTTCCAATAGCATGAATCGAATTTTATATACTATCACTGTTTACCTCTGTGTCATAGATTTTAGAAATAGTGCCAAAAAGGGTTTCTTCCTTATATTTTCGTTCGTTTGTCTGCAGACATCTAGAGTAATGCTAACATAACCTTTCTCTATCCTCTGGATAATAACAGTGTGATTACAAGTAGAAAGTGCTTACCAGATGGTTACCAGATACAATCTTTAGCCAAGTAAGGTCATTTAGGAGTTTACTTCTTTCTAACTGTCTGAGACAGGCTGGCAAGATGGTTCATAGGAGACCTCATTTCAGTGGGATACCAGCCAACCCTTTGCAGCAGAGTTAGGCACTTACCCACTCCCATATATAGTCTCTGCTTGCAGACACAGTACTAGCCAGCTGGGTGTTTGGATCATTCAGCTATTCCCAGAGAAATGACCCTCCATCCTGAATTAGAGTCTTAAGTCATTCGTGTGCTTTTTTTCATTTAGTGTCTGAAGGATTGGATCCTTGACTTAACTTGATCGATATTCGAGACAGCGAAGTGCTCTGCCTACAAACTGAATAAGTAGCTGCATGTTGCCACATTCTTGTCCTCTCTGATGCAGATGAAGAGTGTCTAGAATAGGATGTTTTGCTCTACTCTTGTACTGCAAAACTGGTAGAAATCTACTGGCTTTTTGTTCTCTGAACAGTTACTGCAGTTGCTTAACAGTTTCGTATGCCTTAGTGAAAAGTGCTGGTAACTGGCTGCAGCAGCAGAGGTAGTGTAAAAGTTCCAGTGTGACTTGTCATCTCCCCTCACTTCCTCTGTGACCACAGCCCTATAAACTAGAGCCCAGAGACCATCCAGAGGGAAAACTAAAAACTAGTCTGCATTTAAAAATTGTTCAGTGCAATAATTTGTTGTGATGACTTTTTCACTATTTTTCCTTTGTACTAGGAGCCAAGGAACTACCATGGCTTAGCAAAATTCTACTAATTCAGCATTTAATTGTGTGTAACGGGTTGTTAAAATACACCATGTCTATCAGAGGATAAAGCATTAAACTAGGGGAGGGAAAATGTGGCCTAATATTACTCATTCCCTTACGCTAACTTAGCTTGTTAAAAGGAAGTTCCTGTTTGTGTTGTGACTCTTAAAAAAAATAGGTGCTTCTTACTGTTTCCCCAAAATACCCCTCTTGCGAAAGGTGTGCATCTGGGATGTAAATCATGAGGTAGGATTAAAAACTGGTATCCTTGAACAGGAAGTACAATGGCTTCTCGAATTAAAGCCTGAAAGTAGCTGTGACTAAACCTTCTATAACCAGTGGGTTAAGTTACTGTAAGTTACTAAGATACTGAGATATTGAGAACGTATGTGCCAGGGGATATGACCCGCTATATTCCTTCCTCTCTGCTTTTAAGGGCAAGGAGATGAAAAGAGGAAAAGTAGGCTGTTTAAAAATAGGTCTGCACAAATTATCCTTAAAGGATGCAACTGGCTGGCATTGCCTTCAGCGTAACTCACAATCAAGACACTAAACCTGTCAAATGGGACACATCTGCTAATGGTTAGAAGACGTTATTTTGCTGTTCATGCATCGTAGACGAAGCTGTTACGAAAAACTATTTGAATTATCCACTTATACCGGAGAGCTGTGACTTGGAAGTTTGAGGCTTTTATTAGATTTTGATCAGCCTGAAAATTAAAGGGTTTCTTGTCTCATTGCTTCCAGCTGTAACTCTGAATTCTGTCTTACTTTCTCACATCTAATAAAGGAGAGAATCTAAAGGAGAAAATTTCATGAGATATTCATAATGTGAAAGCTAGGTGTACTGCTGATTGATTGTACCTAGGTGTTTCCTTTGATGCTAATGTAGGAAGTATTTAACAAGAATATCATTACTATGAATAGGTGCAACAGAATTAACACGCATACAAAGTATATTGAAGAAACATGTCTTGATTTTATTTGTATCTAAAATGTGGTATAACTCTTCTTGCATCCCAACTGCTTTCTCTTTTTCTAAGATACAGAACAACTTACAAAAACTACTTGAGGAAGGTGAATGAAACATCAGTGTCCTTGGACTGCTTCAAACCTCATTCTTCTGTCTTGACAAACAGTTCCAGAGAAGCTCTGCTGGCCAGAGATTAAGTTTATTTACCCTCAGACCAAGCCAAGCTTCAACTACTGTAAAGCTTGTTGTAATGCAAAATGTCAATTTATTCTTGAACATGTATCTATATGTTTTGAAAACATACATGGTTTGATCTACATGTATCTATGTGTTTTAAAAATATGGGGATTTCTCTGTTGTGTGTGATTTAATAGATTTTTATAGACTGCTTGATTCTAGACTTGCTTACACCAGTGCAAACCTGGTGCATATCCTTTTACCTCAACATTTGCTTTATTGTCATATATCCCTATTGTCATACAAATGTAAATATGAAGAATTTCAGTCATGACTTGTGCTGAAGCGTTGTGTGAATGAGCAGGTATCTGTTTTAGCTATGGTTATGGATTGGTGCTGTGCTCTTCATATTTACTTCTCTGCACCCTGACATCGCAAAGATCAGAAAACAAGACACCTCTGGATTTTGGTATGCGAAGTCATGAGTTTTTGAGATGTGCTCGGTTCTCAGGTGCTGTAATAAGGCTTAATTCCAGTTTCTGTGACATTGCATCGCCACTGAGAGTATGGTCCATTTCTACTGGACATTCAGTTTCCACTGAAGTCAAGCTTGAAAGTCAAGCTGTGTGGACTTGCCAACTTAAAATCGAGTTGCTTATGAATGGCAGTATGACACACAGTGGCACACCGGCACAACTCAGAAGAACTGCTTGCATTTTTTTGTCCACTCTTCGGAGTTGCATGGGATTATAATTGGCTGAGCAAGTGCAACTTGTACTCCAGTTAATGGAAATCTAGCCTTTGGTATGTGACTCCAGGGGCTGGGTATTTCCACATAATAGGGACGGGCAAATTAATGGTGCAGCAACACAAACAATCAGTAGAGAGACTGAAAAAGTGGACACCTGCTTTGTTATATCACATACAATTTTTTCAGAGTGCCTAAGATGGGGATTTTTGGCTTTCTGATTCATCAGGCAAGCTCATTAGTTTTTAAAAAGCAATATTTAGTATAATAACTACTATCTATAAAGTAACAGTATTGTTTATAATATGCTATGCATTTTATAACCATTTTTGTGAAATGTACCTAGTTTGTTTTAAATAAACTTTTTTAAAACAAGTGACTCTACTGTAATTTGAATTAATCCTATTCCACCCATCAAGTTTTAGTCAAATGTGATATTCATGAGGCTTATACCTCACAGTACAAACTTTGTCCAAAACCCAGTGCCCAACACAAAGGCACTGCTGCTGTCCTTGCTCTTTCTCAGTTGTGCATGACTTCTTCCCAGGACACAGTGAGAGCAGTACAAGCAAATTTGGCCCCCAGAATTCTGATGACAATTTAGTAGCTTTCTCAGGTTTCTTGAGCTTCTGTCAAGCATATTGGATGAGTATTGGAATGTTTAGGCAGCTTAGAGCACACATGCCTCTCTAACATGCCTGCCTGGCTCAAGATTCCATGTGAGCATGATGTGTAAGAATCTGTGAGATTTTGACTGTTCTCCCTATTGAAGTCTCTGCCTTTGCTTCCTCAGCTACAGTGACTTTATTGGAAAACTCAGTTTCAGAAGACAACTGAAGTAAGGTGGGTTTTTTCTTTTTCTATCTTTTTTCCTACTCTTCTCTAGTTACACAGGTTATGTAACCTTTTGGACTCTGACCTAATCCTCTACCTCTATCCTATCTTGAGATCCCTCCCATTAATACTGTTATGAGTAACAGAAGTCTGTAGCTCTGTGGTTGAAAAATTGATTGCACAAATCCCCTTTATTGAAGGAACTGTAAGAAAACTGGATTGTATCCAACAGCTGAACTGAGTTGGCCTGTTGCTCCATTACATTGGGAACTCTGTGGTTTGCAATAAGAGAACAAGGAAAAAGATAGTATTTGGCAAGTGTGTGTTATGTAAATCGGGCGGGCTAATCCCTTATCATTAGCCCTAAGTGAACAAAATAACTACTGGAGGGAATGAATAATCAGAGGTGGAGGCATGCCTTTCAGCCTGGTGCAGCAGCATGCCAGGGGAGGCAAGTGTGGTGTAACAATGTCCTTCAAGGGGAGGAAAGTGATCTAAGCTCCAGAGAAAACCATCTTGTGACTCCATCACATGAGCTCACAGGTGCAGTTCAATGGGGCCACTTCTCTGCCCTTCAGATGCTCCTTTTGCTACAGGGAGGATAGGGTTAGGGATGTCATACTGGGAGTGTCAGTGTGCAGTTGGACAGTTGGACTGTGTGTAATACTGGGGAAAGACAAACAGTTTTGTGTGTGTTTTTGTGTGGACATGTTTAATACTATTGACTGCTTTTACATGAACTTTCTATAGTCTATAGTAATGCTTTCTGCTTCCTGCTGTGCCCACATTTTCGTTTCCATGTTTCCACCTAATACATCCGCTGACAAATGCTAAATAAATCTCCAGGTTTGTGTTACCCAGGCCTTGGCAGGCTATTGGTGAGCTGGTTCAGCTGCAGCTGCTAGTGAGATATTATTCCCAAGTACGTAGGAGATTTTGCATTTACAGAGCAGGTGTGAGGTGCAGTAATGATCATGAAAAAGTTGGCTATTTAGACAGAAAACAGCAAACAGTTAAACTGAGCAAACGGTTCCTTTTGTGCTCAGTGCCTCTATGTATCCTTCTATAAACAGCAGAAGAATAATGTCGTTTGAAGGGATTTTACCGGCACCTGCTTTCAGTTTGCCTGGTGAAACTATCTGAGTCTGACAGGCAAATTTGCTTAAGAAGGAAAATTGACTAATCTCATTTGACACTTGTAGGTTTATGGTTTAAAGCCAGTGGAGCTTTCTGCTGAGCATGGTTGCATGTAATGAGACTTTACAAAAGGGATGAGTTTTTTTCTTTCTTGGGTTTTAAAATCAGTGTAATACCATTTTATGATTGTAGAGCCTCTTGATATCCTATTGTTCACTGATCAGCCACAGCAAAATATATGTCATTTACTACATTTAATTTAAATGTCTCAAGTTGGTACTGCCCATTTATTAGTAGCTATTCTGGATTTTAATAAAAAATCAATCCAATGAATACAATAAAAGAGTGTACACTATACACTGACTTCACAGCACTTAGGCAAGTTTACTCCCTGAACTTCATGCCTGTCACTATTCCTTATTTCCTGATCAGTATGTCACTGATACTTTCATAGCTGGGTTTTTTCAGACCTGTTTTTCTTTCCAGTGGCATCTACTAACCCTCAAGTTTCCATTTAGTCAAACTGGCCAGCAAGACTGTGCCTACTCAGATTAAGATTGTTTGGGTGCCTAGGTTTATGTCCTATGTTTAGGAAACTGACTACATCTGCTATTGGTAGGACTCTCAAAGAGGGTGATCTCAAGAAGGACCTGATGAGAAATGTGCTAGAAGAGGATACCAGCAGGGTTAGTATGATATCCAGAAGTTTTCATCTTTCTTTTTTACCTGATTTCATATCATAGTTTACAAACAAGGGGGTCAGGCTGCAGCATCTTAACAAGCAGACTTTGAGCAGGAATTCAAGGTATGTCAGTAAAGCCTTTCCCAAGATTGTGTTTCAAATATAAAAGAATATTCCAGCTACCTTCTATTGAATTTAAAATGCTTTATATGAATCACTTTACCTATTTTCCCCACAGTGGACAGTACTTGTGGCAAAAAATCTTCCCCCTCCTGAAGGGTTCAAAAATAACTGTTGGTGTAAGGTAGTCACTCTGAGTTGGATATCTGTTCACTAAATAAACAAGTATGCCAAAAACCTTGGCGATTAGCTTTTAAGAGAGTTGTCCAAGAAATTATTTCTCTCCACATACATTTCGTACTGATTAGGCTTACTAGCTGCCAGCCTCTGTGAAGTCTGGATAGGTCTTCCCCACATCGCTCTTTTCCTTTTGTCCATTGTGTGTAGAGCCTGTGTTAATGTATTGTATTGCCTATGTAACCTTCTTACCTTTCCAATTTCTGTACTGAGTTCATTTGGAAACTGCTTAAAAGTTCGTTATGTTCTTATCTTTCCCAGGCTTTACATAAACAACAGCGAACTCATGTCATGATGATGTAGTAGCTGTATCCCGTTCTGGAGGTGTGACATTCTACATTAAGCTTCATAACAAGGATTTATTAATCTTTGGCAATGCAGGTAGTTTGGACTGTACAATAAGGGCCTCTTCAACTGCTGTTCTCACTTAATGGTATTGATAAGGTAATTTTCCACTGACTAGGCATTTTAGCAGTGCTTAGCAGGAGATTAAAGGAAAATCATTCCAATGCGCTGTCAAGTACAAAATTAAAAACCAGCTCTTCACACTATCTACAGATAGATGGATAAGGGCTCTCTCCAAGTAGAAAAGGTAATGAGTAACTTAATTACAACCTTACATGCTGAACCTGGCACGCAGCACAAAATACAGCTCTGGCTCCTTCCTGCGCTTAGAGCTTGCTGTCGTGTCAATGTGCACATGGTGGACGCATTCTAGAGCAGGGTCAAGGTGGGAAGATAGTCAACTTGTACTAACAGCTGTTTCCATTATATACATAATGAACTATGAACCTCTCGAAAATGAGTCACAAAAAATGAATGTCTTGACCTTGCCTTATGATAGTAGCATGAAGAGATGTCCTGTTTTTCCCCAAAACTGTTCTAAACAATGCCACTAACAGCACACTTGAAAAAATACAATATAATCTACATTATAGTTTGCTGTTTTGTAAATGTTGGCACTTCTGAAGACTCTGATCAACAGTAATAGCTATAAGGAAGAACATCATTGAGTGGGAACATCTTGGTTGTGGGAACACCTCTTCCATACTTCCCTTCCAAGTCCTTTTATTTATGGTTCTCTTTGACCATCATGGTAACTCCTACCACAAAAACAATTCAGGGTTTGAGACTGTGGTGGTTTAATCCACCTTTTAGCATTCAGGGGCAGGTTCAATGAAAGTGACGGAAAACTGAATAGAGTTGTAGCAGGTGAACAATTTATTACAAGGGATTTGAATTAGAGAGTTAGGGGTAACCCACAGGAGACCTCAGAATTACATTGAGGGACCCCCAACATGCAAGGAAAAAAACCACACAAAAAGATTAAAAAAAAACAAAAAAACACAAAAGGAACTGTTCCTTTCAGCTAGATGACTAGTTGAAAGAAACAGGGAGGAAAGGTAGAAAAGGGTGTCTCCTTTTCCCTCTCTCCGAAGGACTTCAGGCTCTCCAAGCTCTCTGAAAAACACAAACAGAGGTAAAAATCAACTCCCACCCTCCCCCTTTCCAAAGGATATTTGCTAGCAAGCTGGAAATGGCTCCCAGGTTGAGAGAAATGGGTGGAATCCC
>VXBA01001828.1:241964-260894 GCA_013399895.1 Serilophus lunatus | reverse complement strand
ACGGCTTTGAGGAAAATTGAATTTTAACTCAGGTAAGTGGGGTTACTTACATTCTTCCCCCTCCCAAAATCCAAGAACGCCCCCAAACCCCATGCCTCCTTTGACCCCCCATGATCCCAGCCCCCTCAAACCAGTACAGAGATTTGATTGAATTAATAAAAGCACAAGATTTTAATTAGGTTTAGGACTAAAGAAATGAGAGTGCTTAGGGCTAGATATTGAGAGCTACATTATTTAGTTACTCCTTTCTTCTGTTTATAGAACATCCTATGCCTCCTCTTCTACCACATGTGGCCTGGGCCACAAACTAATCTGCTAAATAGTAACTCATCAAAAACTTTTCCGCCAGAGATATGTGTAAGTGTAACACAGCCCAGTATCAAACACAAGCCTTTTAAGCAATGCCTGAAACAAGTTTTAGGAGTTTTCTAACATTGTTACTTTTTTTTCTCTATTGTTTTCTGTTATTCCATGTAAAGTGAAGCACCATTAGAAATAGCAAGAGTATTCTCGGGCAATTTCTCTGTACACCTGCCCTGTTACAACCTACCTCTGTGATTCCCCAGAGAACCATGGGAACAAACAAGTGAGATGGACCAAATGTGTCAGCAGCAGTAACTTACGCTTCTGCACAACTCTGGTTGTACTCCCACTGTGAGCATCAGGGAAAACTCCTCTCTTTTTTTATTTTTTGTTTGTTTGTTTATTTGTATTCCCTCTGGGAGCAGATAGTTACCTAGTGCGATCAAACCTGTACTACTACTTGCAAGCAGTGGAAATCAGACCCTCTTTTAAAGCTATGACAACCTTCAGTGGTAAAGTTGGAAACAGGTCTGTCACAGCAAGTATGCTTCAGGATAAGATGTACTTCATGCTATGTGCAATATTCTTTACTCTCCTGCAAAAGCAAGGTTATATGCTGACACACTTCGTTGGAATATTTCCTTTTTTTTGAATAGTGAAATTAGTCTTCATGCACCAACACCAAAGAGAAATAATCATCTTCCTCATCTCTTACTTTCTCTGCTTATCAGTTTTCTCATTCATGACTCGTTCATGAATCTATTCTGGTTTGCTGTAAGAAGCAGAGACATTAAATCCTGGGTCTGATTTAAGACTTATAGAAAGTCCTTTAATACTATAAATTCTATTTATGGTTCTGGATTTTTTGAAAAAATTTGGTTCTTGTTTTGGAGATATACTGTAACAACTGTATAGTGTATTATATAGTTTCTTTTCAAGAGGTCAATTTTATTTCCTGGCTTTCTGAAACAAATGCCGTTTTGTTGGTTTGTTAGTTTTTTTGGGTGGTTTTTTTTGGTTGATTGGTTTGGTTTGGGGTTTTTTTCCAGCTCTCAAATTGAGAGATCGTTAGGCTAGTTTGTTTTCTGGAGTGTGGTATTTATTCTGGTCTGAATTTTCCCATTCTTTATTTTAGAATGTGCAACAATGTACTGAAAAAAGAGATTTATTCAAATCCCACTGGGAAAACAGATGTTAATGTCTAAACAATAAAACATACCTTTTTCTCTCTCTGACAGTTTTTCCATCACGTGAAAACTTACTGTAATGAAACTAAGCATTATGTGTGTAACAACTAGGCTATTTTAACCACTAATTATTATTGCATAGTGTCCCAGGGTGCTTGGGAGCCTGGACATGGAAAGCTCAAACAGTACAGGATTTCCACAACAATCCATTTATGTGCAGACCAGTTCTGCTCCTGTGACTGCCAGTCAAAGACCTCCCATAATGTACTTTCCCCAGGAAAATATTAAATCTCCTGTCATTTCAACAGTTTAGTAGCTGTTACTTCTCTGGGTGATATCCACTTAGAGCTATGAGCCACTGCTGTTGAATGAGGAGATGCCCTCCTAGTGGACGTTCATCCCACATTGGTCCTATCCAAGAGTGGAAGCCTGAGGGTGAGAGAACTATTCCTCCTTATGTTGGACTTTCACACAAAAATTCCATAAGCAAATACACTTGCACACAGGTTAAACACAGCTTCATGACAGGAAACTAAAGCATTCTTACAAATTTTGAAGGCAAAATTGTAGCTTTCAGTGCTGCAAAGGTTTGTTATTGCAGAGTAATGGGGATAGACAATTCAAGCAAATGAGAAACAGATATTCTATGCACTGAAATGAAGACTTAATGTTTCCTCCAGCATATTTGTCCTTGTGTCTCTCGTCAGTCTAGAACAATTTTTTGCAATCTTATTAGGAATGTCAGTAGAAAATCTGCCCCATCAAAAAGAGAGCATTCAGAGTCTAAATTATGTTATGATCAAGGAATTGCCCAAACATCTCTTTATTTGGAATCTCTGGGCATTTCCCCACTGCTTTGCATCACATACAATTGCCTAACATATATGACAATCAATTGTTATGCAGTACGAGTTGCTACAGTGGGTGAGTGTATACTGGCTCAGAGGTCTGAGCAAACAGTGGCTTCTGGCTGAGGGCACTGACAGCCTTTTGGCAGCAGTGCAAATGGCTGACAACCAGTAATCAGCACTGCGCAAGTTGCTGCCAAGCTGATACTTTCAATATGAAGGAAAAAACAGGCAGTAATTTTCCTACCAATATGTAGTTGGCCTAGTGAAGGCACAGTTCAGGAAGCACGAATGAGTCGAACCAACACAAATATCCTTTCACACCTCTGTTGAGGCTCTTGCTCCTCTTAAGCCATGAGCAATTGCTGAGTTTCTCTCCTAGGGCTGGTTGACGGGTGAGCTGCTCACCTGTGACTTTACTGGCAACAGCACGTGTCATGAGCTGGGCCATGGGAGAGAAGAGTGCTTTGATAACCTACACTACCTTCATTTCCACCACATCTCTAGCACTTGCAATGAGCAATCCCTCACAAAACCCTTGTGACTAATTACATCATCATCATCATCATTATTATTACTGACAATAATAATAATTATATGTTTGTTTGTTTATTTCACCACTCATAAGGCTGAGTGGCTAGTGTCTTTCTTGAGATTAAAAGATAATGTAAAGAAATCAGCATTGCTTGATCCTTAAGGACTTAGTCATTCATCTGCCTGAGTCAATTGAGATGCATGTACATTTCTATCTCCTCTGCCATTAAGCATTTAATGAAGCCAGCTGTGCTGTTGACAGTTGTCCAACCTGCCAGCAGTTGTCTTTGTTAAAGACCAGTATTACTGCCATCCTACCATCCCCACCTTCTTGGTCATGTGCTGCTGCTTCCCATCCCCATCAGTACTCCTGTAGTGCAGTATGCCTAATTTGGTTCCAGGAAGGTCAGCTGGGGTTGTTTTGTGCCAAGTCCAGAGTGCAAATAAGTTGCATCATCTCTGCTGCATCAGCTTTGCTAAACAGATAGAGCATCTGAGTAATCAATTTGGCAGAAGAAGACGGAACTGGAAATGATGAGTGTCAGGGGTAATAACACATTCATTCCTATGGGTAGGTGTAGAAGATGCTGACTTAGGTTTCTGACTCCCTTTTGGCAACACTTGCCCGTATTTAAGACCAAGGCTGGATAGGACCATCATACATACATGTATAACCTTTCACATAAAAGGAAACAGTTACAACTATGTTTTGTGAGATTCCCTGTTCTGGCTCAGAGAAAACTACTGAATCAGGCTGCAAAATGCTTTTGGACAGTTATTGATACAGACTTTTCAGTGAGATACAGAGAGAACAGCATTGTGTCAGATCACAGCACATGTCCTGTGTGGGAAACAGCAGGATGAGGCAACAATTGAACCAAGAGGCTGTTCAGCCTCTAACTGAATGCACAAGCTTAAATGCTGCTTCATAGTGCTCTAGCCACAGCTATGTGAAGGAAGCTGTCTCCATAATGAAATCTCTGTGATTTCACCTTGCCATCACTGCACCATGTGACTGTAAACCCATAATAATTCCTCTGGAAATCTTGTAGACAGAAGCAAACCTCTCTCAGTCCAAGATGTTTGTGCATTGCTCTCACTCTGCAGACAGGGTACACTGCAGTCAGGCCATCGTGTTTTTGTTCAAACATAAGGCTTTTATTTGATACCTCTGACCCCCGGCAGTCCTGCTGATGAGAGACTGGGAGGGCACCTGGTGGGTGCAGGCCTCCACTGTGTGGACTAGGAAGGGCAGCAGGAAGGGGCAGACAGCTTTTCTCATCTCTTCAACAAGTAGAACCGCATAATAGTATATCGCAGAACAATACAGCTTCTTGCATAGTCTCTCCTGGGGAAGAGCTGTGAAAGAAACAATCAGAACAGAGATCAGGAAGAACTTGATTTTTGTGCATTGGTTGCACTCACTGACTGTATTCACCTTTCCTTGGTGGAAAAAAGGAAAAATGAATACCTTGAGACTTGATTAAGTGGCCTGGAAGATTCAGATTCTCTACCCTCAGCAAATATCAAACTGAAGTAATTATACAGAATTATACAAACAGAAAGAGGGCTAAATCAAAATAATGATAAAAGAACTCAAATATTTGCTGTTCTGCTCTCATGATTTACTGAACCATAAAAAAAGTTGACTTATACTTCAGTGCTGAGTAATGAGAAACTAGAGAAAAGTGAAACAGACAATTAAAACAAATGCAAAGTTATGGAGGCACTATAGAGAATATTATGTTAGTCTATATTTAGGGGGAAAATTAATTTATTTGACTTGGGTCATATCTGCTATAATTCTATGACAGAACTTGGTTTGGTCCCTGGTAGTGAAATAATGAATTGCCATGATTTCCATGTTCTAACACACACTGCAGAAGTTTTCCTAGCAGCTTAAATGCAGACCTCAAAATATTTTTTCTGAGTAGCTGAGGGCTATTGTAAGCCAAGCACATCACTTATCTTTTGCAACCCAGTGGACTCTAAAATATCAATGTCGTACCCCACTTGCAAAAAAGCTCCAAAGAAACAAACTAATGCTCTGAGGAATGAAAACCTTCTCACTTACAGTAATTAGGGAATTTGTTATCTGAAGAACTCATAAAAAAATTGTGCAAAGTATTCTTCTTATTTACTATTTCCCATAGCAACAACACAACATGGAGTAACACAGGCTAAGTAACAGGAAGGGTTAGCCTTCCTATGAACTTTCAGTATTTGTTGTTCAGAAACAAGAAGGCAGTGAACAGTCAGAAGAGTAAATTATGTGATCAGCATGCAAACGAGAGTTCTTAAGACATACAATGGCTGACTTAAATCTCACAGAGATTTGAAGTGCAGGGTTTGCAACATCAGAGATGATTTTCTAAAAACACAGAACAAAGGGACTGGTGTAGTGTTTTGGTTTGATTTCTTTTTTCTCAAAACATGTTTAATGACATTGGGATAATTTTTACAGCAAAGAAAACATTAAGAGAAACACAACTATCAAAACAAGAATGTTTCTTCTGTTCTGAGATGCCTTCCTCTGTGTTGGTGGTGGGTTTTTTTCCTTAATCACAATAGAATTTTGACAGCCTGTTAGACTCATGCTCCAATGAATTCTGTACAGATGCAGAGGTCTTGGATGATACTGTACCATAGCGAATATGCCTAGCTATACTTCATTTGCCATAAATCCAAACTTATGTGCTAGCTTAAACTATATCTGGCTCCTTTCTCTGCTCTCCTCACACAGTATTTCTCTTATTCTTTTATATATTAAAAACATACTCTTTCAATTTATGCTATTTTATAAACTCTGCCCCACCTCCTGTTTACAGTAGTCAGGCCTTCCCTAGCATAACCCTTGTAATATCCAGCATCTAAAACCCTGGTACTAAGTCCTATCTCTCTACAATGCTGCCTGTTTTTCACCCTTGCTTCACCACCTTCTTTTCTGGTGGTTTGGAATTCCTCATTCTCACTTCCTTTTTCTGCACCCAGTGATGTGTTGCTGCCTTCCAACATGTTTCCCAGCACAGCTGAGATGCCTTTCAGACTTTGCAGGGAGTCACTTCCACATTAAATTGGCAGGAGGAAAATAAATAAACCAAAAAACATAGGAAGGAAATGAACAGGCAAAACAGGGTCCCAGTAGCCAGTGTTGTTTAAGCCAGTTGTGGAACAACAATGCTTAACCTACCATTTTTAGATTTCCTACCTTGCACTCCTTGTTTTATATTCTAAAGTTTCTGTCTCTTTTGCCTTCAGTCCATAGTCCTAAATACCCCCTCTTTTAACTAAAGTCCTCACATTAACCTATAAGATCTTAATATAGTAGCAAAGCTTTGGAAGATAGTTTGACTTGTACTGTACCATGAAATATCACCATAACCTTACGCTTCCACTTGTTCTGCTTTAAACCAAGACAACAAATCGGTGCTCTCTAGGTCAAACAGAGAGGAGGAATGTCTTTATATGACAAACATAACATCCTCCATTTCTCAAGCACCTAATCACGAGCACATACAGTTGTAAATGAACACAACCACATATGAGCTAGGAGGTTTATATTCTGGGGTTCTATGACAATTCTGCATACTTCTTGTGATAGATGTGTCAATCTGAAAATACCAGCAATTGCAGTACAAATTGTAGTTAGAAGAAATACAACTCGAAGGGGTATGTGCTACACTTTTTAGATACCTTTCAACTGCAGCCATCACACTGGACTGAGAGGTTTATATCATTATGGGTCAGTCTAAATTACAGGCCAATGAATGAGTAGCCTCTTAAAATCCACAAAAGCCAGGAGACAATAAACACATAGTAGCGGTTTGGGAATTAAATAAAATCCTTAGGAGAAAGAGTTATTATATTTATCCTCTGTTCCTCCTTAATCTCCTATTTTTGTCTTGCATATTGTCATTTCATTACCTCTATAACATTCTCCCAAATATGTGAGCAAGTTCACTTCACTATCACATCTGAGAAGGTTTGGGACTCCTCTAAGGATAGTTCCAGGGAGGCATAAAACACAATAGCAAGCTATTGCCAGATTTCCAGACTTTAATGTAATGAAAACACGTCTTCCCCCGTTCAGAGATCTAGCTTGCACCGTTTGTTCTCTATAAGCCCACCTCAAAATCAGGCTGCAGAAAAAGAGCTGTAAAGCTGGAGAATAGCAACATAATGGGTAAAGTATGTATTAAACCACTTGTTCTTCCCTGGAAAGGAGTACTCAGCTGAAACACTATTATTTTTATCCTTTGGCTTTTGAAGTTAATGTTTTATATAACAATTGCACTAATCAACCAAGCCTTTTGCAGAATAAAGTGTATTTAATTACCAGCTCAGAAGCAGCATTCACAGATGTACTGGAACATAAAAGACATTCAGACAAAGAGGGCTGTGTTTTACACAGCTGGCTACCAAATGCAAAGGCTGCCCTCCGGGAAGCTTTAGCCTGACCAACAGCGACACCAGGAGGAACACAACGATTTTTAAAAAAGGCTCCACTATGCTCCTGTGTAAGTCCTTGTCCCAAAATGCAGCTGTATTTCCTTATTATCTGGAGAAAAGTAGTGTGCTGTATGGAAAATCAGTGCTAATAATTTGTTATTTCAGAAATGAAAGACTGATAACAAATATCTACCTTTCGACCAGTTATCCACAGGCAAACATGTTCAAAATGCTAGGTAAGACAACATACTTCTCATTGCAAGCAGCACTTCAGCAGCAGAAGTTTGCAAACTGAATGCAATGAATCCATCAGCAAATGACAGCATGTTTTGCTGATCAAGGAATACTGAACTCAAGACACTAAAGAATGTCCTTGCAAAGAATCAAATCTTTAAGTAAAAACACTAACTATGTGATTAAGTCAGGAAAATATGAGTATACACTTGTGCAATACATGTCCAAGACCTCAGGGCAACACCATCATGGCCAATGATTCAGAAGAAATGCAGGCAAAGACATCTCGCATAATTTACATTTTTTCACATAGTTCCTGTTGAGATTAATGCAGAGGCCTGAATGGATTAGTACAGGCTAATGAGTCTTGAATGCAGCAGCTATGTGATTTCTCATACAGAAACACATACAGCTGTCACAAATTAAGTTATAGCAGCCATGTGTTTTTTTGAACTCATTCAGCAACAACACATAAACAGAATGACAGAAATACCATGAGAAAACAACTTGAATGGGCTGGTATGTTAGTACTGAAAGATAATGGTGAGCACTTTCCTGCTTCTTTTTAATTCAGCATTGCAGGACTGCTTTTTGGAAAATTCAAAGTTGAGATCTACTACTGGTTCCTGAAAACAGTCCTTGTACCAACTCTTCAACTAGGAACTGTGATAGGATACAAGAGAAGCAGCCTGCAGCTCACATTTTCATCATTCATTTAAAAAGTGGCTGCTCTGTTTATTAGTAAAAATTACATCTGTAGAATTTTCATTTTTCTTCAGGTAATACTACCACAAGAAGAAAGGAAGCTACTTGCAACACTGTTCTATCAAGGTCATTTCACAGTAAGCAATACTGTGCTAACAAATGAATTATTGATCACGTGTCATTTAACACTTGTTATTCACTGCTGTTACACACTCAGTGGTAATTAAGTTTATGTGACTGCAGAAGATGATGTTAGAATTTGTATTAAAATAGCAAGTTCCATTATGTTGCACACACCAGTAACTCCAAGACACACTTTATGAATTCTCAAAATTGCTTTCTTTGGGTGAGATAACCCACTGACAGCTAATAGTTTACAATTTCCTGAATGGACTTTCTAAATTAAAGCAGAAATTGAGAAACTAGGTGCTTATCCCCATCTTTAAACCTCTTTAGTTTAATCATTCATCATAATCATAACTGCTTACAGGCACCTAAATCCTTGCCAAAACATAATGCAACCTGTAGCTGTCTTTAAAAGACAATGTCCTCAGAGGCACTTCACTGGAAGTCATGCAGCTAGTCAATTAGATAGAATTCTTCAACACCACATAAGTATACGAATAGAAGGTTCTGGAGAAGCAAATTGCAAAAACCATGTAAGGAATTTCAAGCTATCTGGACAGCAAATGAAGCACTTTGATTATGTGCTCCAAGGCCATACTAGTAGTCCAATGTCAATGCATAACAGGATCTTTGCAGAAGTCAGGATGAATTTGTAATGGTAGCCCATTATCCACCTACATAAAGTAGATCTAATGTGCTTACTTATACTAGAGGTAGTTACACAAGTGCTTCAACCCAAATCCTAAGACTAATCAAATTTTGTAAAAGGGATTGCCATGTGTAAAAATGTGAAGCTAACCTTCAAAAAAAATGTTTAGCATGTTTGCTAGTGACACTCTTGACTATATTCCTACACTTTTTCCATTCATATTCCTTTTCAGATGATGATTTGAAAACCAGTCAAACATGAGACTTGCCATGCCATTTTTGTTTCATTCCTAGTCTGAGTTCACATAGCTAAAGCCAGATGTCAGAATAAACCTTATTCTTGTAAATTAAATCACTAGACTTGTGAGATTATTTGACCAAAAAGAGTAAAAAAGATCCTTTCTTTTTGAGAACAAATGTGACATGAGGCTGTCAAAAAACTATTAATAAGCAGCAGAGAATTCTTTTTTTTCATTGTTGAGAGTTTCTTAGTAGTATTCAGTGCCACAGAACAGCATTGATGAATACAGTTTCTATAAATCTGTACTATTTTCAGAACAATTAAATTATAGTTGAATTGTTTCTTTGCTCTATCTGCTAGTGATTGATCTGTCTGCTTAGTGTATGTCAGTTCCTTCTGTGTGCTAACATACAATATTGTTTAATAAAATCTGTTTCCTAGTTTAATGGCCAAGCACAAATAGAAGAGAATTCACCTAATTTTAAGAGACTCAGTAAGGTAAAATTTTGGCTGCCTAATGTTTGATCTATAAAAAGTGACATCCAAAATAGCTTCTATAATCCTAAATACTATTAATTTTAAAACTAATTATTAAGGTGAAAGAAGACCAGCTAGCACTGTGGTATGGTGGACCTTCGGTACAGTTTGCATGACATTGATATTACAACACCATAAAAAAAAAATAAATCAAAAGTCAAATCAGACTTCTAGAATCTGAGCCCAACATGAACAATTCTGCCATGTTCAGAGATTGCAGAAATATGGCACATTTCTGAAACCAATACTTTAAAAACTTTAGAAGTTACTCTGTGGAAAGCTAAAATCAGTCTCTTAGCACAGTATCTTTTCTCATCCTGAGTCCTGAGCAAGGTTCCTGAATGAGCTGCTGTTGGCTGTAATCTCCAGTGGCCACAAGAAATTCCCATCTGAGGTGAAAAACAAAAACAATTTGCCTTTCCCTGGCAAATTCCCTCTGGAAGAGTATTCCCTTCTGACTGCATATCCAGTTCTTCAGCTGGTTTGGCTGTAGGGTATCACAAGAGCTGTGATGACCCGAATTGTCTGTAACCTGTGTTAAGAGGAGGCTCCAAGAGACTACAGTAGCCCTTGGTCTTACCTTGTATCTCCCAACATGTAGAGTGAAAGTCTCCTTCCTGAAGGAGAGACAGGAAAACTAAGTCTGTCCTTTAAGTCCAATGATTATTCTCTCAGCTAGCAGCTCAGTGTGAGACAACGGACAGTCAGCTGAATATTCTTGCTCCAAATCAATGTACAAAACCAATGAGAAGGTCAAGGTATCTCACAAAATGTACTTTTATTTAGGCACTGAAAAATAGCCCTATACTGCCTACCCCCCCACAGCACCAGTTATCTGCAGGAAACTCGGCACACAAAATTGAAGCACAGACCTACTAGCTGGAAATATCAGTGAATAGTGGGGAGGCAGGGAACAGTGTTGGTACTGAAACACACTGGTAAGGCAACAGGTTATTCAGGACACCTGAATCCAAGGTTGTTAGTTTCAGTCACCTTCCCTTCTTCCCAAAGACCACATATATCTCCCATTTGAAGACAGAAGTAGTAAATTCATACATAGACAGTGAAGCAATTTAAGAGTAGCTGATTTTCTGACAGAACTGGCTTTAGATAATTAGTTTTCATCCCCATGATGCTCAGAAGGTGCTTGGTTCTGAAATGATAGGAGAGTTCATAGCACGGCCATTCATAAGGCTATTACTGAAACTTGATTCCTTGAGCCAGAGGCAAATCCTTGCTGTAGTTGATTGTACTGGAAGAGAAACAAGTATTTAGAGACCAGATTTAATCACTGAGACAGATAATTGCCATCCACTTCCTACATACAGGTCTTCTGATTTCTGTCACATGTAAACAAAAGACTTCTGTAAGCAGTTTGCCTATCTAAAGTTATGAACTGACTTTAGTTTCCAGTTTTCAACATAACAACTGCATACAGGGAAATACAACAGTCCTCATCATCACCTCCTTGATAGGGAAACTATTTCATCTTTTACTACCACAACGTCCAGTTAGAAAAATCAAGGTGGGATTTCTCATGTTCATATATCCAAAGTTAGCACACAAAGTTAGGTAAAGGCTACTGAGGCCAGCAGAGAATGTGAATGGTCAACCACCACAGGCTATGAGGAGATCTGGGGACAGATAACCAAAACATAGCTATATCACCCAGCAGTGGCAATAGCGGTCCCCTTACTGTGGTTGTCATTTTATATATTTCATTACAAGTTTCAGAAATTTAATTTCTAGATGAGTTTAAAATCAAACCAGAGGGGTTTATCAACAGGGAGTTTTCATTTTGCAGCTCTTTATAAAGACCCTCCAAATCACCTACTAGGAATGTGAAGAAAAGGCAATTGCACTCACATTCAGGAAAGATAGTCTCCTTGTAGCCAAATTTACATGTTTTGAACTTTTGAAAGTTTATCTGTAATTTATATTTTTTTGGAATTCAAAAAGTCTGTCTTACCAAGTAGACCTTCTCATATAAAGTTTCCATGAATCACTTCCAGATTCTCTTCCCCCACCAGTGTGCTTCTCACCACCTGTAAAAAAAAGGGTACAAATGAAATTATTTTTTTTGAGCATAGGAATCTGGACTAACTCCAGGAAGTGGGATATTTTATAAAAACATGTGAAGAACTATTTCCTTGCCATTGTTCTCTATCTAAACTAAATTACTAGGACACCACCCCACACAGTACACACAGCTAAATCTCTCCCTCATGGTTTGTTTAAAAATAAATCTGCCTAGAATTGAAATCTCATCATGCTGGCACCAGAGGACTTTGTTTTAAAGAGATTTTGTCTTAACACGCAACAAGAGCACAAGAATGTGCTGGTTCTTGTACTGTTTCAATGTTGAGGTGAATATTTCTACATCTACTCCCTCACTTCCTTCAGTGTATACAAAAAAAGAGAAATAAAAGGCCAAAATATTGAAAGAATTTTTCATGAAAATACTATATGCTGTAACTCTTACATGCAAACATTGACAACAAAAATGCTCACAGCTGTTTTAAATAGTTTTCCACCTTGCCGTATCTCTCAACACCTTCAGAACATACCTTTAAGTTACTTTCCCCTAATGGGTAGAAGAGCAAATAACACATGAAATTTTTAAAAACCAAACACAGATATTTTTAAGAGTTTAAATTCAACTATGTCAAGTCAATATCTGTTTTCTGCTAAAGCAGTAAAACTAACTTTGCTGATTTCTTTACACTTAGCCATTTAAATGGACTGATTAAAACCTTTAAAAATAAAAACAGACCTATATTATAAGCATTTTACAGTGGTAAAGCTTTACTCTCTTTCAGACTAGTTAGAAAAATTTTTCAAAAATTACATTCTTTAGTTTTGAAAAAATTATGTCTGAGGAGTAATGCCAAGCCTCTTGACCAAATATTAAGAGGATTTTGCCATTTGAAGGATAAAGAGAAAAAAAAACATACCAAAAGCACCTCCAATCTCCGCTCCACTGGTTGGGATGTTAACATTCACAATGCCACAATCAGATCCCTTTGGCCTACAAAGATAAGATGTAACTCCTCGTTAGGATCAGGACAGGCTCCTTCCCTAAAATGAAGGCTATAAAATGCTCAACTAACATTGTGCACAGGTTTACAAAAGACATGAAAGACATGCCTCAGGAAAGTAGAAAAATAATTCAATTTATACCCAAGCCAGCGGAAAATCCTTCCCAAATCCTTGGTAAAGATGCTGCTGGAAAGACCCTGTTTTACTTCATTATTCCAGGCAAAAACCTCCTCTTCCTCCTAGAAGTAGCATGTATCAATGTTAAGGCATGACTATTCAAGGCAAAGCAGTTACAAAGAAGCACTATGAGAAAAAATCCCAACATACCACAGCCATAACACAAATGTACTAAATGTCCGTGGGCAAATACACATGTAGCAGCAATACCTCCACCACTGCACAAAACACACCCTCTACTTTTCAACAGACAGTTACTACTTCTTGAAGTGCTGGGAAAATTGCATGGACATGACATACAACTGAGGTCTCTCTCCTGACTGTTCTATTAGCATCCTTGACACCTGACTAATTCCCCACTGTGATTTTACCTTAAATTTCAGCACATACAGTATGGGTGCAAATGTCTCAGTGTGGACAATGGGTGCATTATGAGGAAGGCCAGTCACAATAGTTGGTTCAACATAGTTTCCAGGGCGATTTATAACCTTCAAAACACAAAAAAACCAACTGAATAAGTTTAAATCAGCATCCATCTTAGTACTAGTCCGGGAAAGGCATCCTTCACAGTCTGACTACAACAGTTGTGCCTAGCAATCTCAAACAGAAGATGGGGTCATTTGAGTACATAACTTAAATACTTAAAATAGTACAATCTAAATTCTAGAAGCATAATTTAGTCCACTAAGGAGGTAATCAAATCGCCAAGTCTAGCAGCTGAAACAAAAACCACTTCATTTCTCCAACTTGAAATTCTGATAAGTATTTTAAAGGTATCAAGAATTAAGAAGCTGCCAGTGAAAGACAAGTATTCTCAGAATGTTACAACAATGAGAATTAAACATCTCATACGAGCAAGATGTGCAAGCAGTTGTCTTGAATCTTCAGTATTTTGTGAAGTTTGATATTATGAGTTCAGGGACAGAACCACTATTTTCCCTGGTATATGACATTTACCATTTACAATGCGTTCTCCATTATCTGGAACTGGGGAGTGGCATAAGAAAGAGCCAAAAGCTCTTAACCATTTCTTGTGGGGGAAGGTAAATTCCAATCACATTTACCCTGAAGACAGGATTCCAATTCAAACATTCTCAGACTTTCTAAACTAACAGTCTAACATCCTAACAACAGCAGCTGACAGGACAAACTGAGATACAATCTTGGCCTAATCCACCATGTTACTGTATTTTTAACTAGAGCACAAAATGTAGCAGGGAAAATGAAAGTTAAAGTCACCTTTCCGCCATAGACCACAGAGCCACCCTGTTGTTTTGCTTGTTCTACTGCATCAAGGAACATTTTCACTGCTTCTTTGGTATGAAGAGGCCCATACAGAGTGTCAGCTAAATACAAAAGAATAAGATGCATACTTTCAGTAAAACTATAAATGTTTCTAAATATTCATGATATGCTGAGACTGTTTAATTTATCCAAGATGAGCACTATTAGCCAGGTTCTTCATCTTCCTTTCAGAGTTTGTATTCTAAACAAAACCTTTCCACTCTCTGGTGAACTGCTAAAATTAGGTATTTTTGATCTATAATCACTGTGGAATTTAAACAGAAATAAACAAAGAGACACGTCTCCCAAACCCATGAGTTGGAAACAGCTACTTACAATCCCACGGATCACCAATGCGGACCTGGGCATAGGCCTTAGCAAGCTTTGCCACCACCTCATCATGGATGCTTTCATGGAGAAACTAAAATGTGGTAAGAAAGTTGTAAGACAGCGCAGCCTGCGTAGCTATTCCTGAAGTGCTATTGTACTTTGAAGAGGGCTGAATGAAGTGTGGAGATAGTGTTGCTTGTATTCAGCAAATCCCAAAGTTAAAAATAAATACAGAGCAAGGCCTCTAAACAGTACCAACACCAGAAAATGAAGGCATAAAATCTTTATCATGAAAATTTCAAACAAGTAATGAAGAGAAAAACCTGTTTTAATTTTACTCCATCTCAGATCACTGGTATCAATGTGTTCTGTAAATACTTCAGCTAAGTGTTCCAGGACAAATACTTGAGTAACTTTATTGCTACAATTTGAAGAATTATTGCCACACCAATACACCCAAATCTATTAACCCATATCAATTTGGAGTAATATTTACCCCATCAATCCAACCCTGAAAAAACTATACTATACTGGCTGACACTGTAACACCTTTAAACTAATTGAAAATGATTGGTTAAAAATTAATGAAGTAAGCAACACACACCTCCTTGCTTTGCTGAAATCTAAACCCTGCACCAAAATGTGTAGCCGTTACAAGCAAAAAAGCTCTGGCAATGAAAACAGAGAAAAAATACAGAAGTATGTCAAGTATTATTTTCCTGGCTTTTAGCACCAGGCATCTTTTGAAACATACAAAAAAACCTGTTTAGAGCTAGAACTATGGTGGAATTAAACTTCATAATACTAGGAATTGTCATGCTTTTCTGAGCTAATTTGGAATTAAATTAAAATTCAGAGCTACCCAAACCAGACAATACACATTTACCCACCAGCCTTCTAGCAGTTGTGCATCTCTGGCCTGCTGTTCCTACCGCAGCAAACAGAGCAGATGGGATGACTAGGTTCAGATCTGCATCTTCAAACACTTCAAAAAAATTAAAACATGAGCACATTAGTGAAGCAAATAGGCAGTTCACAAGACTTAAGATGCTATCCAATGTTATAAACTGACAAGTTGGTCAAGAAGTATTAGGAACAGTTGTATTAGCATAGCACAGTGAGATGCACAGAAACACCTCGAAACTCTTAAGTTTTTACAACTGGAATTAGATGCATGCAACTGGACATAAATGTAGGTCTGAACTGCTGAAGAGAGCCCTTTGCACTAAACCTTGCAAAGAACTTCAGCTTCATTTCAATACAAGAAACTACAAGCAATATCTTGCTATCTCTCCACCTCGTCCTTCTCTCACTGAGAAGTGTATCAGCATGAAGTAACAACGGTCAAGTGTATCCAGTTGATCTTCCAAGAAACATAGCTAAAACACAAAGGTGGACAATAATATAAAATACGTGATAAGCTGAACCAATTCCTCTGTCTAGAAGACATTGAGATGTTTTATAAGCCTCAAATGATTCCCAAAATATCACTTAGCCTAGCCAGTTCCACAAAATTCTCTTAAGCATCTAAAACTGATAATAAACTTGAGACAAAGTCCAAAAATAGCTATGTGATCATTCAAAGCCAATTCCATAAAAAGCAGAACTTTAGATATGAAAAATGAAACAATTTTCAAAGAACAAAACAAATTTATGCTACTGGCTGCAAAGTAGCACAGGGAAAAAGAAAGTCCTGCTCAAATGTGATTTTCAAAAGAGTAGATGAGATATATATATAGATAAGCACATTTGCTCATAATATGAGAAAAGTGAAACAAAAGGCAACAACACAACAGGACAGCAATTTAGGGATTTAGCTTATATTTTCTTTCTGCCACACTGCTCAGCTTTATAGTGTTTATGTTGTTTATCTGGGAAACAGATCATTATCTTAAGCTACTTAAACCTGTAAAATATGCTACTGAAATAAATATATGCACGTTTTGCTTTCAAATAGAGTAAGTATCTTAGACTTACGTACTTAAACTCTAAAATGCTAAAATGTAGTGTTCGTAACTTTAGATATAAACACAGTCAGGCATTGGAACAGGGTGTCTTAGGTAGTGATGGAGTCACCTACCCTGGAAGTGTTCAGAAGAGGTGTAGATGTGAACCTGGACATAGTCTAGCAGTGAATATGCTGGTGCTGGGTTAACAGTTGATCTTAGAGGTCTTTTCCAATTTTAATAATTTTACAACTAGTATTATCCTAAAATCTAACTTATTTAGCAGTGTCCACATTCAATTATTGAAGCTTAGCGCTCCTTTCATTCCTTTTCTCCACTTCAATAGTGATCATTTAAGACACTGAACTTTCATTTTGACCTTAAAACATTACCCTCTCTCAAATACCAAAGACAGAAAATACCCTCAGCATTCTATAATATACTTTTAAAAGCCCAGTGCAGGGGAAAAAAAATAAACAAAACCCCACAAACAAACAAACAAAAATGAATCCCCAAAAAACTGAAAAAAGGAACAATTTGCTATGAACATTTGCATAGTAACTTCAAAATACCATCTACAGGACTAAATTTCTACAGTGCATATTACCAATAATGGCATTGTTTCCTCCTAGTTCCAGCAGACTTCGACCTAATAAAAACACACAAAATAAGTTATGTCAAGAATACACAAATTCACTGCACCTCATTCAGGGATGTCATTTCTAGAGCTAAGGTTCATGAGACATTTTTCTGAATAAACAGAAGGTTTTAGGGATTTCAGTCAACTAATCACTCTAGCCAAAGTAGAAAATTACACTGAATACTACATCTATCACATGTTCTGAAGAAAGATACATGGTCAGCAGTTATTGCACAAAGAAGCTTAAAAAAACACACAAAAATTGCACTGGAAAGAAAAAGATGAAAACAGAAAAAACATTGTAGCATGAATAGTATGATGCAGAAAAAGAATAAAAAGAACACAGAGATCAAAATGCATACAACTAGGCTTACTTATTTCTCTGGCAACTGTTTTATCTAAAATCTGAGAGAAGGATTCCCAACCTACCTCTGAGCAAATATTCGCAATCTATCTAGGTTTTTTGTTTTGTTTTATACTTCTATGAACTTCAAATGCATAAAGTAAGAAAGCTATGTTCACAAGATTTTCTGTTTAAAACTAAAAAGTTAGAATGCAGCAGCTACAGGTTCATGCCTGTAGACTTCTAAATATTTGCAACAAAAACAGCACCTCAAAAATTATCACTTTTTCTCCTATATTTATGAGGAGTAAAAGGTGAGGCAGCATGTATTCATGAACACATTGTCAAAAGACCACAGGCTCTGGTTGTCCACCTTGACAATCTATATATGATTACACTGATAGACACCACCACACCTTTCTCCAAATTAGTTGTAGGACCACGGATTTGTGGATACCCTGGGAAAAAATGATGAGTCATAAGAGAACAAACTGAAAAATGCAGTACCTATCTGAGCAGTTTCAAATTTCTATTTCCCCAAGTCAAAGAAAATCCACCAAAAGGTAACACAGCTGAAACAAGCTGTTATTTTAAAATCCTATGGGGCTACACTGCCATAACTCATCATGAAATGAAAAGTAGGAGAACCTACATACTCACCAAATCTCTCCTGAACCATAAGTGCTACTTGCTTTCCCACTTTTGTGCTGCCAGTGAAGGACAACAGGTCCATTCTCTCATCTCTCGCCATTGCTGTCCTGCATAATGGGAGACACTATGTCCAATGAAAGAGCATGCAGACAGAAAAGCATCTTGCACCTTTCACATACACCAACTTCAACCAGGGAGATCTTTAAAGTTCAGAACCATTTCTTTGAAACATCAGGTAAGTGAATGAGCTAATGGCAGAAAAGCTTCTTAGTCAGAAACGAGGAAAAAGCCTGTTTCTCTCTACTTTTTCACTCCATAAAAACATCATCTGTAGTAACACTGAAATTCAGTCCAAATTACATAGTGAGACTAGCTCAAATTGTTATGATAACTAACAAAATACACATATCTGACTTTTTTAATGCTTGCCATCCATTTTGTCTTCTCTTAAAATGCTTAAAAGATACATCCAAATACACATTTGTATTGAGAATTTCCACATTGTAAAAAATGAAACAAAATAATTTGGTTTGCACAGCTTCCATGCACAGGTATACATGCAGAGTCCTGTGCCAGCATTGAAAACAGGGAAGTATTCTCCACAAGTAATCCAAAAGGCCAGTGTAGTGGGTTGAATGGGGAGGGGGGTGCAGGGGGGGGTGCTGGCAGGTTCTTGGAGGGAGCGGGGAGGGGGAATGGGGAGGGGAT
>VXBA01001828.1:206103-232362 GCA_013399895.1 Serilophus lunatus | reverse complement strand
TCCCCCGGGCTTGCGCCCGCACCCCGCCCCTGGAAGGGAGACTGCGCTGCAACAGGCAGCTCGGGGAGGTTATGGTGTGTCTCTCGCTGGAGATGCTCAAGAATCGTCTGGACGCAATCCTGTGCCGTGTGTTTCCTGCCTGAGCAGAGAGGTTGGATCAGATGACCGACTCTGGTCCCTTCCAGCCTGGCCTATCCTGTGATTTTGTGTGATTCAGTGTGACCCCTCAAGAGCTAAAAGGGCAGAGGAGTCCCCAAGTCGGGTATTTCTGATTGCTGAAGGAAATAAGAGCACACTGGGGTTAAAATGGGGAGGGGGGGGGGAAACTGTAGCTAATCTTATGCTACAAATAATAACAGCGCTGTATAAGAGTATGCATGATGCTTTCTATTCTCTAACACCATGCCTGAACCTCAGAATAAGTGTCTTCGGTTTCTAAATTGGTGACTTGATCCACACTCCAGTGTTTGTGACTTTACACTTTCTTTCCCATATACAGCACTAACACGCTTACTTCACTTGATATGCATTTACTTCGCAAAACTGCAAGTGATTTCTAACCCATATTACTATCGTTCTCCTTAAAAGTTTTTAGAAATTTAGATGAGTCACTGTGATCATTAAATACGGTTTGTTTTCAGGAATGCAGTATTTTCTGACAAAATAATAAACCCCAATACTAAGATTTAAATGTCTTAGCACATACTTAAAGAAGAAAAATGCCACTGATCTCAAGAATGCCATTTTTTTTTCTTTCCACAGCTACACACTTTTTCTTAATGCGAATTGCATTAACTATAAATAATTTGTTCTTTAAGAAACAGTTGTTCAAGTAATTTTGTCGAACAAAAACTATTTCTAGATTATGTAAACAAATTAGCAATATAAATTAGTTTTGGCAGGGCTCGAGAGCTGGCTTTGCCTTTTGTCTAACTGCCAAAGCAAGATCAAATTTTCTCTTGTACGTGGAAACTGGGTTTGGATACTACAAAACTTGTATCAAAAGGCAGCAATTTGTTCATCTTTGTGGGAAATATATAAAGAACCTTAAGCAGAAGTAACTTGAAAGGGAAATTAGTACATCTGAAAAGCAAAACTTCTTTTAATCAAGGATATGAAACTTTTCATATATCTGCAGAGCAAACACCATAAAGAGAACAGCAGTACAGGCTTTCTTTCCCTGCTTTGACACTGTGTTTCAGAAAACTCAAAAAAACTATTCTAACCAATGGTACAGTAGATCAGTCCCTGGAGCTGTTTGTTCATCATCTGGAAAGCAGAGCCTACTGAAAACCTGCTGGATAGGTCTCCATCACACCTGACCTGGATCGAGCTTGTTTTGGCCTAGTGACCCAGGGTGTGAGGTATTATATGAGCTATTCTATCTCCTAGCAACTGTTATTCATAATGCAAACCATTTTCTTGTAAGGTTAATAAATATATACACGAATAGGCTTCAGCTGGCTGCACAGCACACAGCATCTGCTGATGCTCCTGCAGCTCCACACATGCCTTGGGGAATTAAAATCTGACAATGGAGTATTCCACCCACTTAATTGAGAGGCTTATGTGGTCATAGCTGTCCTTGGATAGCATTCACTGGCATAGCGAAATGTCAGAAACACAAAGCTTTATGTTTGATGCCCACCAGAAATCACAACCTCCATTGACGCCACTGCAACTTTGCAGAGCTCTTCCATGTAAGTTCTGGCCCTGATACCTCACAGAGGGACAGGAGGGATATATTTCAGGGCAAGGACACAGGCTTTCTCTCAGAATTAAATAGCAAGGCTGTCAACTCACTGCTTCAAGAGGACCTACAGGAATCAATGAGCTTTATGGAACTTTACCAGTCTTAACCAGTGCCTGAGACTCAGCCCTGGGCTTTTGGTCCTTCCTGCCACCCTCAGCCACAGCCATGTCTCTGCTTGGACGAGGATGTGGCAAGTCAGACTCTGCCCTGGAGACTCATGTCCTCTGTCTTTCACCACGGGATCTGGTGATGCAGCTGGCTTGCTCCTGACTCTGGCTAGGAGCCTGGCTTCCTAGCTTCTCCTCAGACTGCCAGAGTGCCTGTGAGCTGGGCTGTGAGTTCGGATGATGAGGGCCCTGCCCTGAGCCCTGGCTCCACATCCCCTGGGAGCAATGGTCTTTAATTCTCTCTGACAGAAGGGCACCGGTGGCACAGGCTGGTGGTCTTAGGGGTGTGATGTTTTAAAATTCATTGCACAATCTTCTGCAGACTTTCACCTTTTTTGACCTTATATGCCTTTACATGGTCAAATGAGTATTTCACAATCACATAGCTGCAAGATATTTTCAACCCCTGCATTGGATTATAGCAAAAAACTGGGAATCTCAAATATTTAGGGCAGTAGCTGAAGCATGTGCAACTTGACTTCAATTCCAGAGTCTTTCTCCATCACCTTAAGGAAGAAGTTTCTCCAGCCACAACTGCACACAGCCGTTTACACAGTAATTACTGCTCAACCCACAGAGAAAATTTAAAACCCTGGCATTGTGGCTGATTTGGCTCTGTTCGTATTTTTTGCTCCAGTGTCCAAGCAGATGAAATTGTCATTGTCAAAGGTGGTGCCAAAGTCCTTTCAGAAATGACCTGAGAGCAACTTGTCTGCAATTGGTGAGTGATCAGATATGCAGGACTAGTTGTGTGAGTCACATTGCTATTCAATGATCCATCACAGCAAAGATGTGGCTAGACCTGCATTAAACCTTAGTGTGAGGCCCAAGCTTTTTTATTCCTGACATGTCCGAGTCCACAACTAAATCTAGATACATCTCCAGAAGTTCCAGTCTCAACAGGAGAGGGAATTCAGGCCAGTGTCTGAAATACAGCACAGATACAATCTGTGCTTCTGTCCCGCAACTGCAAAGGAAGACCAATAGCAAGAGAGTCTGCGGGATAGAAAAACATTGTGCAACAGGGAGATATATGGGAGTAAGCCCCATACCATACGTATTTTTTTTTTTCAGTTTATTTTACATGGGCATCCTGGGCTTGATATTTAAAATCTTTATTTATTAAACAGACTTTGAATGAGAAATTATTGGTCTATGGTAAGCTTACTTTGCAGCGTGGTCATGCTAACATGATAATTCGTGTTGTTTTTGATTTAGATGTATTGTGTCCATTGGTGAGAGCACGTCTTGGAATTTGTGATATTTAAAACTAGTCATGGAACATTATTGTGACAAAGAAATATACCGAAGTTGCTAAAGTGGTCACTTCTAACAAAGCTTTCAAATAGAGGAGAAAAGATTAATTTCAGTGATGCTTGTCAGTAAGAACATGTCCACATCTTGTCCATCAAGGTTTACTTATTTCCAGATCTGAATCAGCTGAGAATTGTCACAGGAGCTCTTGGCTCCAGCTTACAGAAAGCAACGTGATAGTAGAAGAGGACTTGGAAAGGGAGGCAGTTCAACAAAATCCCAGTCATAAACCAGACTTTGGATTCTGTGAAACTGTGCTCTTGGGTTCTGAAGTAATTTCAGGGCTCTTCAGAAGTAACCTTCCTTGTTCTGTGCTTTATTTTCTCATCTGTAAGAAAAGGGGTAAGTTCCTTCCACCTTTAAAGGAATATCTAGGGAACATTAATTGGGCACAGTGAGGACGGAGCTCCCAGAGCTTTTTCTCTTTTGTGAAGTTAGAGCTGCTTCAACACAGTACAAGCAATTCAGACAATTAGGAATGGGGAGGAAAATGGAAAAGCTTCCAAAAATAATGCTTAAAAATTTTCTTCCTTTTACACATTTCTGCAGCATGACGGAGCTTTGGCCCAGAGGAGCAGGTTCTTTGTCAGGTTTATATAACAGTTATCTCAGCTCATTTTCAGAAGGAACTCTGTATTTTTCTCAGTTGGTAGCACATGAGGAATGCAAAGAATTATGGTGATTGATGCTCTCGAAGCAGGAAAATCTACAGGAGAGAAAGTAAAGAAAAGGTTTCTCTTGACCTGAAGTATTTCAGATCAGTGCTTTTCACTATTGTATTTTGACAGTTATTCATCTTTCAAAGTTTCCTATTTGACTGCACTAATCACTTCAATCCTAAGACATAGACATATATGGTATTATAGCACATAAAAACATAAAATGGTTTAAGATATAAGAAAAAAAAAACAACTACAAACCCATCCAAACCTATATCTTGGCATCCAAACCTATATCTTGTGGACAACACATCAGGTAATTTAACATGCACGCAAAGAGACTTTGCATATTTAGCTCCAAGTGACAGTGCAAGGGCAACATTACATTAACATCAATCAGTAGTAATTTAATAAAAGTGATACAAAGATCAGTGAGACCTGAGGCTCAGCAAAAACCTCTGCACTCTGGCTTTTCTTGTCTATGCACTTACAACAGGGAGTTGCACTTGTTCCCCCTAACCTCACATCTCAGAAAGTAATCACTGTCTTGGAAGAAATACACATTTCTAGACACAAGGCAACCAATACACAGGTACCCTTTGGATTATACAAATAAAAATTATTTCAAATGAAAGCATTCTTGGGTGCATCTTGAGGACCGATTACATAACAAGGTACCCTACGTCTTATACAGCTTATAGTATCTGCAGAAAGCAATTTATAATGCAAGTGACCATCATTAGAATCACTTCATCACTTCACATGGTAATGGAGGAATCTCCTTTGGATTTAGGTTTCAGTCTGGTATTTAGCCCTGAGGCTTTACTGCTGTATCATTATCAATGCACCGTTGTGTGTGACAGCTGTAGAGGTCTTATTTAGACTGTAGCAGTACTAAAAGCACCTGTAGACCACTAGACCTTTTATTTTTTGCAAAGAACAATGTAAAAAAATCTAAATTAAAGTAAAAAACCCACCTCACACAATTTTGGCTCGTCATGAAAGTTGTGTATATTGTTCAAGTCATGGGTGAAATTAGTGTATTTTACTCGGCCCTGGCAGTCAGTGTTCTGCCAGGGATTGATACTGGGGCCTCTCATATCTTTATAAACTATTTGGATGATAAGATTAAAAACACCCTCAGTAACTTTGTTGCAGATGTCAAACTGGGTGGTGAGGTAGATATATCAGAAGGGAGAGCCATCTTATAGAAAGAAACTGACAGACTGGAAGAGTGTGCAGGAGAGAACAGAGTGAAGAAAATTGCAAGACTTGGTATATTTCCTATTGCTGGTGGTTTTCAACATGTGATTGGATGAAGTTCTAAATAATCTTATAGGCTTCCTTTCCCACAAAAGTTTGGACTAGATGATCTTTCAAGGTCCTTTCTACTATTCTATGACATATATGGGGTATGTTGTCTTAGAGGCTGCTATATAAGCAATGGAGAGAAGGACAGAGAGAGGTACAAAAGAATTTAGAAAATGGTTGAGTAATTCTAGCTAGAGAGATTTGCAGTACATTTTGATTGATGTTGAGAACTGGACAACCTGTGCTTAAAAATAAAAAGCAATGTTTTATATGTACATGGTGATCCTTGAACAGCTTTGTTATTAGCGCAGGGCAAGACTGCTTTCAATTTAAGTGATTTTTGTTTGCATAATCCAAAGGGTACCTGTATATTGCATCTAGAAATGTGCATTTCTTCCAGAACAGTGTTTACTTTCTGAGATGTGTGGCTAGGAGGAACGTATCAACTGGGCATTCCAGAAAGAGTTTCCTCACCAGTTTTCATGTTGCCACCACCTTCATTAAACCGCTAACCTTTCCAGGTCAGGTTGTAATTTCTCAGTAACTTTCTTCTGCTTTTTGTATTAATAATGCTTATCTAGGAAATAGACCATACTGAACAATGACCAATCTGGAATTTTCAAGGTGTGTTTCCTTTCAGATTCAGTAAATTTTCTGATATTTGGTCAATTTCAGTGCGGAGAGACAGAAAGACTTGTATTTCCCTACGTTTTTCTATAAAAGGCACAAAAAAGAAATGTCTTCAGCCAGCTCACTTACATACCTTTAGAGACAGAAAGAAGATGCTGAATGAATTAAATACAAGATTATTATAAGAGGTTTCTCTCATGCCCGGTCAATTCAAAACTATTTTCTCCCTTTTCTTTGCCGTCACCAGAAAGAAAAAAAAATTCTTTTTGTTGTTGTTGTTCTCTTTGGACATTTTCTGGTTTAGAAAATACTATATTTTTTTTTCAGTCTCCAACTGTTTCCAATACAAGATATAATGGCCTGCCACTGAAGTTGCAAGACAGAAAAAATGTGCACAAAAATCCCCTGAAAACGAACAAAAATCACCACACACACACACACAGAGAACACCCAAACCAACCAACAACAAAGCCCAATTTACTTCCATTAACTTTGTTCTTATTTTGGTTCTTATGATAGAGAAGCACAGATCAGAGTTTTATTTACTCATCGCTCACTAAAAGCAATTATAAGAGAAATGAAGCCCAAGGAATTTCTCAGACTGTTGGAAACTTTAGGGTTTGCAAATCTAGAAATTGTTCCAAGGAAAATCAGATGTTTCGTAATTTTCTCCATAAAATGCAATACCCTATTTATAAAATAACTAGAAGTATACTAGAGTACTAATAATGCTGAGTGCATTGCTATACTGGTACAAGTATTATACTACAGATGCATTGTCAGTTTGCCAGTATTTTTGGGGATGCACCAGCTGTTTAAGTTTGCTCTTTTCCGAGGACCTTGAAAACCGTCCCTTGCATTGTACACCTTTCCTCCAAACTCCTACTCTCTTCAGAACGTGCTGAAGTTTGTTTTTCTTGAGGTCAGTGGTCTGTCCTTGGGTACTTTGTAACCAGCACTCTCCCCCCCCCAGATCTTTACCCCCGCTCTCTCATGGTTCCTGCAGACAAGGCGGCCCTTCATTACCACCTCCCCTAGCAGATGGAGCTCTGCCCTGCTTGGGCCCTCCAGGACCTATCTCACAAAGTTATCCCTGATAACCAAAAATCTCCCTGGCGCCTCTTGTCCCACAACAGCTCCTTTTCAGCCGGTACCAGGGAAGTTGTAGCTCTACGGGAGAACCTGAGCAGGTGACTTTATTATTTTCTTTGTCTCCTTACCCTTGACCAGGAGGTGAGAAACAACTACTCTGATTCTGATGTGTCACTACCATGCATGTCTTCTCCACCAGACCAGTCCTCTTCACTCTTGCCTGTCTACCTACCACCTATCCCACAGAATATGGTTTATAACGAAGAATAATGATTAAACAGTCAATAATTCTCCTGCATCTAACAAAAACCCCACAACAAACAAACAAAAAACCCCAACATGACTTTAAAGAGGCTCTTTTACAGGCTTGTGAGAAATCATTTGGGTTTCAAAACCGGCATTGCAAGGATAGTTTCAGAGCCAGAAGACTGCAATCAAATGAGAGGTTCATCGAAAACTTTGTGGTACATGGTAACTGAAGTGAACAGAACCAGACAAGTATCTGAAATAATTCTCAGGGATGGGCCTTAGAAAGAAAGAGCAGCTCAATGTGGCAATGTAACCCTTTTTAAATGACCGGAATAAGAGATAAAATGGCTTCAGGGGCAGTAATATTCTTGGTTATATGACAACACTCCAAATGTCTGAAATGGTCCGTGAGCTTTATAAGGAGCATTTTGGAAGCGCAGAGGAGCTTAACACGTAACAAGGTGTATATTTACGTTTTGTTGTTCTGTGTATTTCTTTGCTGTTTGTTTGCATGAATTATGGTGTACCATCAAAAAAGTATCTGACACCATAATGTCTTCAAATCATAGAATTGTAGAATATCTCTAGTTGGAGAGGATACAGAAGGATCGTTGAGTCTGACTCCCAAATGGTTCTTCAAAAGCTAGAAGTAGACTTGTTAAAGACAGATAGGTTTTGAGAATCAGAAGGACTGATTATCCAAAAGAAAAGTTTTATATCCTTGTTAGTTTTCTTTAATTGGATAATGCTTTTATCTTGTGAAGAAACAAAACTAACCTTATCCACTAATTGCTCTCAAACAGGCCAATCTCCCACTAATCTGAAACCAGGGTCCTAACTAATGTCCCTGCGACACCTCACCATGTTCTTCATCTCATCAGAACTACATTTGTTCTGCACAAGAACTGTGGAACAGTGGTGCATTTTGATGTGCATAAAGTATTTTGGATATTTTGTTTTCTTGCTGTAGGAAGTCAGTTTTTATGCTGCTAAAAACGCTGTGGCCCTGCGGTACACATTAGCTTTTACGTCTGCCTGTTGCTTACTAGGTGAGGACAGGAAGCAACAGGTCAACCAACAACAGTTCCGCGTTTTGCCCACGCTGATAACTCGGGTTTTTTGGGGTTTTTTTTGGTTTTTTTGGTAGTGTTTATGGTACGAGGCTGACTATGAAGTTGGGGGTTTGCATAGCTATTGTAACAATTTTGCCAAAGGTTTCTCTCAAGTGCAACTTAGCATCTAAATGTCTATGTGGGTGGTAAGATTGCTGTGAAAACAGCCTCCTCGCTGTGAGTATAATTATTCAGAGCTTTGCAGATTTGCATTTCTTGCCATTTCAGTAGCACTACTTGAGAGAAAGCTTGTCTGTTCATCTAATACTAGCCCTAGGCAGAGTTCTCTGCTATATGTAGAAAATTACTACAAAAAACCAACCAACCACCACCAAAAAAACAAACCAAAAAACCAATCAAACAGCCTCTCAAACAAATAAATCTGAATAAAAGACTACAATCACCAGAGACTTGACACTGGATCAAAAGTGAAAGGTATTCAAGAGCTCAAATTACATGTGAAGCCTCACAGGTTTTGAAGGGCAAAGATCACTTTCCCAGGAAACATGGCTCAGCAGCTCAACACTCCCTCCTTCTGTATCATATTCCCATGAATATTACAGATTTGGGGCAGAATGGGGCATGTCTGGAACAGCTTGTTGGTGTGGAACTGTTCAATGTTAATTCCTGGATCTGGTCTGGACAAAACTCATGTCTTCTGCTGCTTGTCTTGTTAGAGAAGGGAGGAGTCATATTTGACCCAGTCAGCATTCTTAGAGCAAATGGACCTTTGAAGCCTAGTCCCGTGCATAAGTCCAGTGGTTATTGGTCTTCTTAGACTGAGAAAGGCATTGCCAGAGGGACCCTACTCTTTTTCCAAAATGGAGGGATTTTTTTTTTATTCCTTCTCTCTGAAGCTATTATGTCACGGATTCTTTTCTTCTCTTAATATGCATACCCACAAAATAAAAATATCCACTTCTGTACAGTTATATCAGTCAGTCATTCTTCATTCTGGTGCTCAGCAAAACCTCTAGAATTAATTAGCATTTCATGGTAAGGCTGAAATCCCTAAGATCGCTGCCAGCACAGCACTGAGAACACCTGGGGGCTGCTCAAACACATTGTAAATAAAACCTTGATCAATGGCTTTCATATTATTGATTACTATGTAACAAAGTCAGGTGGGTGGGAACTTTCTGCAATTCAGCTTTATAAACAGTGTCTACTTGTTTGGTATAACTTGATGCAGCTGAAATACACCTCACATTATAAATTCCTAGGAAATCAGGAGGCAGTCCTAATGGACTAGTCCTTAAACTGTGTAAGAACTGAGAAATGTGAACTTCCTGGGGACATTTGTGAAGCAGACTGCCAAAACTTCATATCTGTAAGGAGCCAAGCTTGAAGGCGATGAGTACTTCCTTGGGTGTTCAACACCATTTACAACAGCTGTGTCTGCTTCCTGAATTCCTTTCTGAGCATCATGATCAAATCGTCCTTGTTTGTCTTCTCTGAGCCTTGTTTCATCCTACAGGTGTGCAGCTCAGACACAGCTAAAGACAGAACAATAATAAGGGCAGGTTACCTTCATCCTTACTTGACATGGGTGGTGTATAGGCCCAGTGGGAGGCAGGGACATTTTGGGGAGTTTCATACCTGATAGGAGCGGTTGCGTGCTCTGTCTTGGACTGTCTCTCCTGCGGGTACACCTCCTGTGGTGCCTGTGGTGCTATCGAGCAGTCGCGGGAGCAGCTGACGGATATTTTACCATCTAGTGGCAGTTCACAGGGGAAACAGCTCTAGACGGTCGCCAGTACTCACTATTCAGGAGGAAAAAGAACAGACGAGTTTGGTTGTGGCAACTGCAAAAATGGTATTCTGTAGGTTTGCAGCACCACAGAACTACCCAAACCCTGCAGGGACCGTTATCTGCCGGCTTGCAGCTCTGGAATCTTCTCTGCATGCCCACTTGTGGCATCTCAAATGAAGATAGAGAACCTGACCTGATATATGTGTGGGAAGCTACAGCTAGTGTGAGATATGCCAAAAAAGATAGCTAGTGTGAGAAATGCCAAACGAAACCAAACAGCTTGATTAATGACATAGCTGTGTCTGGTGCTCAGGAGGGCACAAGATCCTGTGTGCTCTCCCTGCAGAAATCTGTCACTGGGCAAAAAAATGTTTTGATTGAGAATTTCCAAAGGACATGATGGCTCAGGGAAAAGTAGGTATAAGCTTTCAGGTACAAGGAGGGGAAGTGTTACCCTCACCTACATATTTCGTAGAATCACAGAATGGGTCAGATTGGAAGGGAACACTTCTGGTCCAACCTAACTGCTCAAGTAGGGTCATCCTGCAGAACACGGCACATGATTATGTCCAGATAGTTCTCAATTATACCTGATAGGTGCTCAAAATAATGTGTAAGAAAGGATGACGTTTGTCTTGAGCAAGTCAGTTCTTCCACTCCCACACACAGTCAATGAACCTTGCCTTAGAGAGAGGAGATCTGACTTCTTAGAAGCAAATAATTATTTTTCCAATGTGCAAAAAGATGTAAATGTTGTATTTTTCTTTGGTACAAGACTCTTCCTTTTCTCTGGAAATGTAATTGAAGTGTACTTCAATTAAGTGTACTTCGATGCTTTTCTCTTAACAACCTTCAGTTTTCTCTCCTGGAGGCTGGTTATATTGCCAAGAGAGGGCAGCAGACAAGCGCAGAAACGCCATGCCCGGCCTTGTGTTTGGTCACATGGGAATTCCATTTAAGGGATCATTAGGACAGGAGATTATTGCCTTACTATAGTTATGCTTACTGCACTTAACCTGCTAATTTGTTCTTACTGCAAAAGTAAAACTCTGAATTTCTGTTTCTTCTTTACATTTTCTTTCAAACAAAAGAAGTAAACCAAAACTTATGCTGATACATTTGAGAATAATGAGGAGCATGACTGAACAAATGTCAGCACTGCTCTGGGGGTATTGTCTAGAAGGCAAGGATCCTACACCTGCAATTCTACAGTTTAACAGGGAATGAATTGTACACAATAAAGTGTACAACTATACTGTATCTTTGTTTCCATGTGTAATACATAGTCATTGTTCATGCTGCCAGCATCCTACTGCGGGCTGCATTATGCATAACACATGCTCTGATCTCCAGTGGGCAGAATTTTCTTTCAAAACTACCACTCTTGTAAGATCCAGAGCCAGCTCCTTCGTGTGCACTTCTACACGATCAGATCACCACATAGCCTTAAAGATATGCCTATTACAATATTTATTGACTTGATCTAGGCTTGACCTGCTTTAGGGGAAAAAAAAATAACCTGGTTGGTTTCAACATAGTTTGTTTTTTGTTACCCTGAAAAGGGCTGCAGTGTTTTGACACCTGCCTCTGGAGGTAGTTGATTCTATACTCCATATTTTTGAGATTATGACATTAAAACACAATATTGACAGTGGACTTTCTCATAATGAGAAAATTTTCATGGTATAATGAAAAATGGATATAAGGAGAGAGAGAGTCCATGTGTGCTTTGTGCTACTGCAGGACAGGCTGCTCTTGCACTCCAAGGCTCTGCTCTTCCCACGTCAAACATGGATGCTGGCTATTTACACATTCACAAGAAAACATCTGAAGCTCTACTGATAACATGAAACTAATATTTAAGGATGGAGCACACTGTGCAGAGTTAGACAGGGCTAGAATTGTGGGAAAACACAGTGCAGTGGATGATGCCTGTCGCCTTTGCCATACTTAGACTTCAAGACATTAATGCTGGCTTAACCATGTATACAAAAAAAGAAAAGCTTTGGGTCAGATCAAGACCTAGTTGTGGGAGACCTTTGCAAGCTTCTCAGAGCAGGAGATGCTGAGGAAGCACCAAGCCCACAGGGAAGGTGTTCAGACAGTGCCAGATTCAGAAGGCCTCATGTCAGACACCTCTCTGGTTGGCAAAGGGAAATATTATGATCCCACCAGAGATCCCACTCATTTTTCCTTAGCTAGGATACTAAGCAGAAACCTGCCTTTAAGGTGGCAAGAGATTAAAAGAGAGGAGGAAAAGGACAGGGAATGGGAATGGCAGTTTTAGAGCAGGCAAACACTCCTCTCCATGTAAGTACCAGCACCATGCTAACCCTAATCCAAGCCCAAGTTCTGCCTTGAATGTCCTCTGTAACCTGGACAAGAGCACTCGAGCCAGGATTAATTTAAAGGCCAATATAGTTATCTGAATTCCCGGGAGGGTGTGAGCCTTGGCTGCATTTCCTTGATACAGCTAACTTGGTTTAGCAGCTGCTGAAAGTGACAGGGCCCATCCTGCCCTGCTCTCCCCTTGGGGGGTTTTCTTGAGTCTGTGAGCAATGTCAGCAGTACCAACTTATCCAGCGCCTTTGCACAAAGGGAGGGTACTCCTGTAAGTTCAACCCAACCTGTGAAAATAATTGAAGAAATAAACAGTAATGAGACAACAAAATTCTGACCATTTGTTTTCTGCAAGTGCTGCACCTTTTATCACCCCCACCCTGAGCTGACACATTAATTTCACTGGGAGACCAGCATTCAGGCTGACTCCGTGTCTAAGAATCTCTTATTTTATTTCAGTCAGAGCACAGACCACATGGCATATGGATGAGCTTTCACTCTGCCATGTCTATTCCATCATCTTCAGCACAACATCTTCCTTTGCAGCATGGGAACTACAAGAGCTTTCCCACCCAGGGTGGATTTTCCTATTGGTGATGCATCTCCATGGGATGTGCCTGTCCCCATTGCAGGCTGAAAAGTGTTCAGCATTGATTTTACCCATAAAACTGTCTGGGAACTATGAATATCAGCTTTTCTTTCAGCATTTCTGCCTTCTTTCATTAGCATGAGTAATAGCTTAATGCAGTGAAACAAGTTTTTTCTCCAAAGATATGCGAAAATGGATTCACATTGTCCCAACAGTTCTTTTGCTTTTTTCTTTCTTTGATTTTTTTTAACTTTTAAGAATGGAGAAAACAGACACTAGTCACCATGAAAACATTTTTATATGTGTGTGGTTTTTGTAATGGGCACTTGTAACTCCAGATAAGCCACTCTCACCAGCAGAAGGCTAACAGCTTGAGTACACGTCTGGGAGATTCCAAGCCAATTAACAAACTATGAGGCCTCTTTGCTGAAATTAGATATCCTATAAGCAGCAATTTATGAGTTTGCAGCAGTAATGAGACTACAGAGGCTGTTTTGTCTAAGTTTGTGATTCTGCATGCTAACAGTGATGCAAATGGAGTCATCCAGATTCATTCTGCTGCAGAATAAATTCTGTGTTAAATCTGGAATAATCTTTGTGGCGATTCCTTGTAGTGAACCTGTCTTGGAAAACTGAAGTAATATTGTGAATGACTCAGTATGGACTATTACGCTATTTATCCTGTTATGCTTTTCAGGTTTTCACCTCTCTTGTCAGTGTTTTATCAGCATACATTACAACTCTTCTGAGGCCATGGAACAACCTGCTTACCCGGAGGACATTTTTGTTTTGCAGGCTGTTAATGCAGTGTAAGAGGATAGCTAGCCTTGACTTTGCAAAACAAATTTTTCGTGACTGTACATACAGGCAACAGTGAGAGATATAGAGGGAGAAAAGGATGAAACGGACACTACAGCATTCGTCATGGTGAAAAGCTGTGCAAGCAGGCCATGTTCATAGTGAAGCAGAATTGACATTTCTTGCTCTTGTTTTATAAAGGAAGGGAAACTGAACTTGACAAAACTAATGGTAAAGTTCTCTGTCAAGGCATGTTAATTAAATACTACTGAATGCATGCCATGCACAAAGGCATGCCTATCACTGTGTTTGCTGCCAAATGGAAACCTTTTCTATGTTCATCTTTATCTTGTGAGCTCAACAACACATATTGTTTTCCAGTAACAATGTAGAGCTTTTCACATATTTTAGCTGAAACTGAAAAATATTAATAAAAGAGGAACACTTGTCAACACAATGGAATTCTTTATAAAAGGTATTCTATGAAATGCGCTGCTGCTTTGAGAAATAGGCTTTTCAAGGACATTTCAGTTTTGGTACATTTGAGATTTTTTTCCTGTAAAGAAACCATTTGCTAATGAGTTGTCATACCAAAAAACATTTTCTGTGTTCATTCTGACAAATCTTTGCCACATCCTTTAAGAGAAAATATTATGCAATTATAATGTAGAGAAAAATGTCAGTGAATGTGTTTGTCTTCAAGGCAAGTGTTTTGAGCTGAGGCTGGAAAAAGAGAGCCATAGAAATGGCATCAGTTTGAATTACTTATATTTTGTGCAGGTCACATATTCTAGTTCTCAAGCATATTGGGACAGATTTAAGACATCTTCAGCATTCTTTTCTCCTGCTGTACTTGATGGTGAGTCAATAAGCTAGATTGCATTAGCTATCACTCTAGTTTTGTGTTGATGATGTGGGATTTAATTACTAAAATGACATTGCAAACCTTTGCTGTTTCCAGTAGAAATTACATTATATACCATAATATTCTGAATACTGAAATCTGACTATTCCAAATGTAAAGAGAGACAGCTCTCAGCAAAACAGTTTGTTCCTTGGTGAAGAGATAAGGCAGTGGGAGTGGCTTTAGTGTCTGGATCAGCATCTATGATGTTGCTCATGTTGTTCAGCACCATGCTTGTGGAAGGTAGCTGATGTGATAGCTGTGACATTGCTTGTATATTGTGCGATTTTGGACACAATGTTTTGTTCTCTGACTGTTCCTCTTCTCTTCTCTTCTCTTCTCTTCTCTTCTCTTCTCTTCTCTTCTCTTCTCTTCTCGACAAGAATTACAATTGTGTATTATCTGTCACAAAAATTTAGGGCAAGAATCAGTAGACACACCACACACTTCATCCACATTCAGGCTGCACCCTTGTGCTACAGGAACAAAAATTTATAGAGCCAAGGGGCTGCCAGGTGCCCACAGCACTTGTTAAGTACTCTGAGCAAAGGCAGATTTGGTACCTGAGTTTGCAGAAAGTCCTGAGCAGTGAAAGAGGGTTCCTCAATCATCCTCTGTGTTCTCAATGCTCTGAGTGGTGCCTATTAACACCAAACAGCTGTCTGCAGGCAGAGGGGGAGCAGGATGGGGCAGGGCTTCTGCTCCTCTTTGCTCCTTTTCCCACAGTGGAGTGGCCAGGGCTGCCCAAGCTCTTGAGTAGAGCTACAAGCGCTGTGAGCATGAGTGGAGAGCTTTAGCTGTGGGAGGCTTTTATAGTTCCTCTGCCAGTGCTGATTCATTGAAGTGCTGTTTATAGTATTTATAACCTTTTTTTTTCCCACAGTGTAAATGTACTTTTTCCTGTGATGTTTAAAATGGTAAATGTAAGACAACACGTCTACAGTATGCAGTCTATAAATTACACTAGTGGGAAGATTATGCAAAGAAACCAGAAAGAAAATGGGGGGATGTTTAAGAGAAACAGGGGGAGACATGGTCTGTACTGAGCTCTTACATAAATGAAGGTTTTCAAAAGGAAAAAGAAGCTTGGTCCAAACCTCAGTAACACAGAGATTCCTGTTGTTGAGCTCCTGAGCTGCTGCCTTGTTTTTGCTAGTTATTTCTTCTATCTCTATAAAAGCATTCCTTATGAGTGATCCCAGATGATACCAGTTGCTTTGAGGGTAATATACTACTATGCATCCCTCACACAGTGTTTGAGAGTTAAAAGTCCTCATGTTGTTTACACTTCAATGTTATTCTCTTTCAATATCTAGCTCAGAAAGAAGTGTTCCCACAAATGTTACTGTCTGCCCATGCTGCTGCATAGTGACATCAAGACAGCTATACAGACAGATATGTTGTATGCTGAGTGCATACAAACTAAAATTGCCATCTCATTTCAATGCGGAAATGTGTTTCTTGCCACTGCTGACTACTGCCCATCTTCCTGTCAGGCTTACCGGGATGTTTAGTGTGCTGACTTGCTGGCTGACAACTGCTGCAACTCCAGCAAAATGAAGCTCCTGTTATTTGTCTGAGGCTGCTTTCGCTGATGACTGCAGGTCTGCTGCACCTCTCCCAGACACCTGCCTTCGTGCTACGTGCAGAGTTTCTTGAGCATTGCAGGAGAATGCAGAACTCAAAAGGATACACAGAAGTGCTCTGGCAAGGAATGGAAATTTGTATCCTAAGAGAAAAAATGAGGAAATGTCCGGTTGTGACCTGACCCTACTCTTACTGTAGTGGATATGAGTGCTGAAAACAAAGCTGGGTGAACCTTCCCTGCCCTTGAGAAGAGAGAAAAAGTTCAGGAGTTTTGACTATAAATCAAATATATGGGATTATGTTTAAAGCTGAATTACTGCTCTACCACAGAGGCTGAAGCACTGTTGCCGTGACTATTGCATTTGCAAGGGATACTCTTACCTGCATCGCAGAGCACTCCGTAGCCAGCAGCCTCTGCATTGTCTCCTCCCTCTGGAGGTCACAAATGTCACCTTGATAACACCCTATGTTTCTTGGTACACTCTATCCTGGCAGGCGTGAACAAAGGGTCAGAGATGGGGAGAGACCTTGAGGATGCCGAGCATTATGAGTGAAAGGATCCTGGCCTGGGTGGCAGAGGCCAGGCATGATGGTCCCCTGGTTCCACAGCTGTGTTTGCAGCAGATGCTTTATTAATGGTTGGAAATCTGATGTGCTAAAATGGACGAGGAGGATAGTTGCAAGACCAGGAGCTGGGACAGTGAGGCCACACAATGGAAAAACACTCTCTGGCATCAGTCTCAGCCCTCTCTCCCCACAGCAGGTTAAGTGTTCAGAGGTCTCTCTGTGTTTTGCTATGTTTGGGTATTAAACAAGGACAATGACCTCTATGTCACGGAAGGCTACATATATTTTATTTACAAAGTCCTGTGATAAAAGACATTGCATAATGGAAATGAGAGCTAACACACTTCATAGGCCTAATGGTGTATTTGGCTTTCTCTGCTATTGGTTATTTGTGATTTTAATTTACTTTTTCCTGTCTGTAGGCCTATATAGACTTCTGCAAAAAAATACTGAGACATATTAAGTGGAATAAGCCATTTCCTGGATTTTTTTTTTCTCTTAAAACTATAATCCTATTGCAAAATTTCTGGCATTCAACATGTTTCTTAATCAACTTGGCCTGTGGAAAATATGAAGTCTTGTAGTTGCCACCTCACCCTGCACTACATTCACCACTTAAAGAAAGGAAAAGGTAAAAGCAGAAGCTCTTCCATCTCAGAAAACCATCAATCTCTAAACCACTAAACAGGGAAAAAAAAGCAAAAACCCAAACTGAGATAAGGCATCTTCTCCTCAGATTTCAGTGTAGGGAATGGCCTTCCTGCACACTCTGTCTGACAGACAGGGCTCACATGAACCTGAGGTACCCAGACCAGAACCTGATACTATTACATTAAGATACTAATGGCATAAATCCATGAGATTTAGCATTCTTAAAAAAGCTAAGGCAGTCTGTGAAGAACAGGTTTATTGAGTTCAATGCAGTTAGCATTAAAAGTCAAGCGAACATCTCCAATCTGCTCTAACTGAATCTTCTGCGGTGTGCTTACAAGAAGCTCCAGTAAATAATATTTCAGGAATCCAGCTTGCAGAAGAAAATGGAGTAGTTGCTTACATGCTGCAGCAGTGGAACAGGAAGCTTAGATAAGAGGAATTGGTTACATGAGTATCTGTTGCAGACTAGCTCAGAAATGTGAAACCCCATTGGTAAAGACAGGTGCTGAGAGCTTGTGGGATTTCCTCAGGCAGGTTGCTTGTCAGACAGGGAGATGTGGGGCAATACCCAGGGAATGGCTGTGATCAACAGCAGCTCCTCAAAGAGAAGAGCCACTACCGAAATGACACCAGTCGTATCAGAAAACCACCAGACAGGCAGAGACACAAGTGCACAGGAGAACTGAGAATCTCACTTGCTGAGAGTAATGTAATTTGAAAAAACCCAAACCAATCCTCTGCCTCCTAAGGAAGAATTAAGCTAGGCTTGGAAACGGCTTCCCTATTAGTCCAAGCCCTGTCTTTCTTCAGGGTCAAGCTAGAGTCAGCAATCTGAGACATTAACAGAAGAGTCCCTAGTCAGGATTTGATAGGAAGTTACTGACATAGAACTCTTTGCTAAAAGGCTACACACTTGACTCTGACCAGCTGCTTATGGAAATGGTTAGAAGGCAGAAAATGAGAGCAGAACTCTCCAAAGCACATAAGCATGTGACAGTGTGCATGCATACTCACACACACACACACACGTGGCCAGAAACCACTGGGAACTGGGATTCTTTCTGACAGACAGAAACGTTTCAGGATATATATGGCAATGTAAAAGGTCATGGCTAGTCTGAACAGCTCAGTGCCACTGCAGACTTCCAGTGACAGTTACAGCTGCAGATGACTAAAACGGAGGGATGCTTACGGCACTTGCATCTGAAGCCAAGGACTGAAATAGTACCACTGTGCTCCCAGCCACTCAGCAGCTCCTGTGAGGGCTGCAGCGCATGGCATGCCGCAATCCAGTCTGTTGCCTAGGATTCATACTCTTTTTATTTGCTGTCTGTGCTGCTGCTGGCTGGGGCTTACGGTAAATGGACTATTTATCTGATTACCTCGGGGAACCCCCTTTCTATTGCCGTCTATTTAAGGAAAGGTAGCTTTATCACATAGATGTTTAGTTCCAACTAATTTGGACCCCGTGGAGCCTTGTAGAGCATTCTGTCAGGCTGGAGTACTCCCTAGCCAATCAGCTCTGTATTTTTTCTCTGCAGCAGATCAGCAGAGGGGCATCTACAAATGCCTGAGAGATAAATATGCATATTCCCAAGTATCATGACTAGCCTAGTAGGTTTCATTGTAGGTGAAATGTCTGTTCTATACTTGGAAAGCAGAGGATGCCATGTATTTTTTTTATTCCACCCACTGTGGAAATCTTGTGAATTCAATAGCTAAAATTCTGTTTATCAACACTGTTGGTCCCATCTTTTCCCTGGTCTGGAAGCTAAGAAAGGAAAATAACAGGGGAATAACTTATATGGCATAAAAATGGCAGCAAAGAGACTGTAAACAGCCTGTTGTGAAAGTTTCACATCTGCAGTATTCAAGAATGGATACAGTCTGTGGGATAGGAGAGGCTCCTGTTGTCAGAAGGCCACAACTCAAAGTTTAACAAAGCTTAAGGATTAGTCAAACCAATTGACTGCATGCAAAATCACAGTGCATGCCCAAAATGTCTCTGGTAGAGGATCATAGCAGAGCATTTTTCATTACCAGCATGGCTGGCAACATGAACACAACTGGCTTTATGTAATAATGGCATGGTTAAAGTACAGTGGCCCAAATGGACTACTTTTTAATGCTAAGCTAATTTGAATGCATTTTGAAAATCTATATCTTAGCTAACTGTTGACTTTAAACAACTGCTCTGGTGAATCTGAGACTGTTTCTTATTTCAATTTGGCAATGAATTTTACACTGGTAGCTGATTTTGTTACATTTTAATTCAGACATATTGAATTTTCAACTTTTACTGCTCAAGGTCTGCTATACAGACTATGGCAGCCTCTCCCAGCATGCCAGGTTATGGTTGCTGAAGAGGCAATGCATGGCCATACACTGGCAAAAAGGAATATCTTTAGTTATATGAATTCAGATGTGCAGGTCTTTCATAACGCATACTACAGATTGCCCAGTGAGGGAGAAAATTGTTTTTGTCTTCTTGGAGAGAAATTCAGCTTTCATAAGCTTGGTGAATGCTGTCTCAAAAGCTGTATGCACAACTTCCACTGATTTTAAAGGTATAAATGTTTGAATTTCTGAAAATTGCAATCTTTGTCAATGAACTTTTAGCCTCTTGAAATAGCATCAAGGCAGTGGAGAGAAGAAAATAAATTTTGCATCTTGCGCATCAAATTCAAGAAGAGTGAGGAAAGATGTATAGTACTTAGACTGTTTGAAAAATCTGAACTCCCTTTATGAGGATAATTGTGAAATTATCTGTTGAAATTCATGTATCTGTTAGAAATGCCCACATCATGTGGCATAGAACCTAGTCCTGTAGCATCCCTCCATTACTACATTACTATATGTACTTTAAGAAAGTTAATCTGTAAATTAATTCCATTATATGCAAATACACATATACCAATATATACTTTATCAGCTTATAAAATTAGTATTACATGTAGAGTTTTACAAATTGAAAGCAAACTGATTATCATTTTCTCCTTATTTCCCTGCTTTCATAGACAGCTAATTTGCGAGCCAAATACTTTTATGGATAGTGGGGACAAAACTCTGGCTCAGCTGACTTCACAGGAAACAAAATGTCATCCTTACACTCCAGGGTGAATAGGCAGAGATGCTTATTTCCTCTTCAGAAATGAGGTATTTCCCAAGACCAGACGTCTCTGTCTCGATCTGTGTCCACAGCTCACTGCAGACTGTTTCTGCTCTTGTCTGTGAGTTAAGTGCCAAAGGACAAGGAAAGCTCACAGCTTTCGTGAGTTTAGCAAACCTGCCAAGACTTTTCAGACCCCGTGGACTCCAGGCAGCTCATAACCTCTCTTACAATTTCAACAGCCATCTTCATCAAGTTTTCTTGCTTACACAACAACTAATGAAATCAGTTCCCAGAATTTTATTGACAGGATGACAGAAACAAGAGTTTCCAGTTAAACAAGAAGAAACTTTATCATCTGGTTTGCCCACAGTGCACTACCATATGAAGGGCTAGGGTTTTAAACTGAAGGGTGAGCGTCTGGATCACTAGCACAACCTAACGTGAGAAATCATAATTTAGGATACTCGCTTAAATATGCAACTACCTCATGCATGCAATTTTCCCAACCTGAGTGTATGTCTGAGGCATGTGGTGCTTGCTGTCCTAAAGAGAGAGGGATATTTTATGAAGAAGCACACACAGACGTTGCTTAGGCTCAGGCATAGTGAGTAGATGCTGCAGGTTTCTTGAGCCCTCACCGCCACCCAGAGAAGCAGGTTTGCATCCGATGGCCAGCTCACATGACGCAAGGGTCTTCTACTGCTTCAGGGTTATCTTGGTCCACTGGGACTCACAAAGGTGTGGGCAAGCACTGGCAGACAGGAAGCAGCTTTACTAAGCTAAGTTTGGCAGCAGATGACAGGAGTTTGCTATCCCCACCTCATTGCCCAGTGGTCAGGGTACCTCAAGCAAGACCTAGTATTCAGGCTGTGCTTGAACAGGTGATTCAGTTTAATGAATACTTTTGCCTCAGCTCACATGCAGGCATTTGCATGAAATACTTTAGGCATCTCTCTGCTCAGCTCACCATTTGCTCCAGCTCCTCTTTCTGGAAGCCTTCTTGATCTAATACCCTATGTTGCCTTCCTGGCTTAACTCTCAACCAGGTCTGTGTAGGTGACTGAATACCAGTACAGGAAAGGAACACACTACAGACACCACACAGAAGAGCTGGAGTGATTGTTTACCTTGCTAAATGCAACATGGAGTTTTCTGAGTTAGCTTGGGGCATAACAGAAGTATAGTCATGCTGGGGAAACCACCTGTTGCATGATCAAAAGTGAGATAAACATATTGAGGAAATCACCATATTAATGTGCTTATATTGCTTCTAGTGCCAAAGCTAACAACTGAGATGTGGATGAGATTTCTCTTTGCTAAGCATATTTTGCCCTGAGGAGAAAGAAACCTCTGCACCTTGTTACATAGGGGTAAAGAGAAGGATTGACACTAAATAACACAGCACTTTGCAACCGTATCTCTTGCTGAAATCAGAATGTGACTCCCAAAATATTAATGGCAATCCTGAAAATATTCCATCTGGTTCAGACCAAACACTCCATCAAGAATTTCTAGTGCCCTGTAATTTTTTCCATATGGCATTACCATTTGTGCACAAAATGAACATCTCTTCTTCAATCTGGAATGAAGGAGGTGAATGCAACAGTGAAGCACTGGTCTATGAGACACAATGCCACAGATCTGTGATGCAGGCACTGACAGGACAATTCCTCCACACCAAACCATAGATGTCTGTAATGTGTGTAGCACATTAGTCACTAGTGTATGTGACAAATCCCTGCTGCTGTGTACCGTGAACAGCTGTGAGGACAAGAATACCCCAAGGTGAGAACTAAGGCATTACAACACTTGTTATTAATTCACTTAACACAGTTCTCCATTCACAGCTTTCAAAACCAGAGAGTTTTGGGCAAAGAAGCTGCAAAACTGAACAGTCATCAAGGCTAACTTGGTCTTTTCAATGCCATGGGCTATGTTTGGGCAGCACCAAAAATTCCTGACTGGCAACAGCAACCCTCCTCCCTGTGTGTATGGAGTCATTCTTCCTGCATCCAGCATGAGACCAAAGAGAGGCAGAGGCAAGACAGATGAAATTATCCTTGGCCTTGTTGTCCCCATGACAACAATTAAAGCTGAAATCTTAAAAAAAGTATTGATATGTCTTATTTTTCATGGTGTTTCAGGTACACTGGATCAGAATACTTGCTTTTTCCCTCTGAGAAGTAGAACTTGGGTTCTAGATGGAAGTCACAAAATAACTGCAATGGGGAAGTGCTGATTGGGACAATACCATACTGGCTCTCAGTGCCTCTTAGAGCCAGGTAGTGCCAAGCAACATTTCCCTCCACAGAGCTGTATGAAATTGTGAAACTCATAGAACAGCAGTCAGGATACAGCCACATTGTCAGACTTCCTTAAGTCCACTTACATCACGAGAATGGCCTTCTTAAAATATAAATATGACTAAATTATTCTTGAAGACATATGTATACTGAGGTATGAAAGAGGAGGCCAGCAGGGCCATCTGTACTTGGATCTGTACCCTGTAAAATTTTAATAATTCATTTCTCTCTTTGATCCTTGGAAGCCTACACCTAATGATTCTAAGGCAGATCTCTGAAATACCAGCACTAGATTTATTATTTACCACAGGAGATAGAGATTTTTATTTGAAGAAGAAGCCCAGTGGTCTGACAGACAGAGCCTAAACTCCCCATCAGTTTGCCCTGCGGTTACATTCAAGGGTTGATCTTCTGCCATGGTCCAGATGGCAGATCTCTGAAGAAGCCATTCCTATTCCCCTCTGGCCTACTCGACCAATTTTTCTCCCCAGGACCCTGTCCCAGGTTCTTGGCCTAATTCAGAGCCACAAGGGAGCAAGGACAGGCTATGTTTGACACCTGTAGAAGCAAGGTACACATTGCCTTGTAGTTTGCAGGTCCATCAGTGCTGTCTGCACTGCATACCACCTGCCCTGGAAACTCTAGAGGTTGAAGGAGGAAGGTCTATCAGGTTATCTATCTCTGTGTTCCCTCTGGCACAAAACTGTTCCCTACAGTACCTTATTTACATGTGATATGATTTGCCCAGCCCATCATGATGCTATCAATTAGCTCTCACAACTTTTAAACTATTTTTCTGGCTTGACAGAACCTCTCATTTTTTGTGCTAAGTATGCCCCTTTCCCTGTTCATTTTCTTTCCAATTGCTGTTGACTACAGATTGTAAAACTCTTCAAAGAAGTCTTCTGTTCCACTCACATCTCTTGAAGTTCTCTTTTCTTCCTAGCCCCACTTTACTTCTCATTTAGCATTTACACACAGTTACACCATTTAATCTCCCTCCATAAAGTGATACCATCAGTTCCTTAAGGATTTTGATTGCTTTTCTCTAAATTCCCAGTATCTGCTGACCTTTCTGCTTCTGAGGCTTGCAGACAAAACAATCAGCAGCCTATGCACCATCTTGCCAGCACAGGGCACAAAGAGACAAATGGCCGCCCAGGCTGTCATATTAGTTAGTGCCCATTAAAGCTTATGGGCTTTCTCTGAGTTTGTTTCTGCATGTAGCGGTTTTGTATGTGGAGTTTCTGCATGTGATGTACGTCATTTCTGAGCCTCGCAGGTAAAATACTTGTTTGTGACAGAATTTATGTTCCCCGACTCAGGTGTGTCTCTTTTAAGATCTTTCTCCTTTTGTATTATCATAAAGCAAACATTGTCTTAAGCCTATAGCAAGCCACGTGCAATGTCAATGAAGAAGAGAAAAATTTACATCAAACAGCAACTGTCCAGAGTCAGAGCATCCTATGTGCTGCAAAAATTGGACATTTAACCCAAAATTTATTAATTAGTGAAGCACATATATATATATATATGCAGAATTAAAAGTTATTAGGGTTAAAAGGGACCTCTGGAAATCATCCTGTCCAACCTACCTGCCAAGGCAGGATTGCTTGAGAGCAGGTGACACAGTAATGTGTCCAGGTGAGTTCTGAGGGTTTCTAGAGAGGAAGACTCCGGGACCTCCCTGGGCAGCCTGTCCCAGTGCTCTGGCACTCTTAATGTAAAGAAGCTCTTACTCATGTTGAGGTGGACTTTCTAGTGTTTTAGTTTATGGCTATTACTCTTTGTCCTGTCAATGACTACCACTGAAAAGAGCCTAGCACCATCCTCTTGACCCCTGCCTTTGAGATATTTGAATATATTGATGAGATTCCCCCCTCAGTCTCCTCTAGACTAAACAGGCTCAGCTCCTGCAGTCTCTCCTCCTAAGAGAGATTCCCAGACCCCTCATCATCTTTGTGGCTTGTGCTGGACCGTTTTTGTCTGTTTTGAGCTGAGGAACCGAGTAGCAGATACAGTAACGTATATATGGAGTACAAATCTGGACACACGAAGCATAGGTGCACACATGTTTGTACAGACCACACTCACGATTGTACAAAGCACACATGTGATTGCAAAAAGCACACATGCAGATGTACAAAGCAGACACATATTTGTACAAACACACATTTGTACAAAGTTCGCACGTTTATATAAAGCACACACACGTTTATATAAAACACACACGTTTGAACAAAGCTCATACACATTTGTACAAAGATCACACATTTGTTTGAAGCACACACACATTTATATCAAACACGTTTATACAAAACACACATTTGTACCAAATGCACACATTTATATCAAATGCACATGTTTATATCATACACACACGTTTGTATCAAACACACACACTTTTATATCACACACGTTTATATCAAACATACACACTTATATAAAGCACACACAGTTATATAAAGCAAAGACACACATTTATATAAAGAACACATATTTATATCAAGCACACACAGAGTTTATGTCAAGTGCACACGTTTATATCACGCACACACGTTTATATCATGCACACATAGGTTTATATCAATCACATATGTTTATATCACACACACAGAGAGGTTTGTATCACACACGCACACACACAGAGGTTTATATCAATCACGCAGGTTTGTATCACACACACATGTTCCCATCACACGCACACGTTCCCATCACACGCACACGTTCCCATCACACGCACACGTTCCCATCACACGCACACGTTCCCATCACACGCACACGTTCCCATCACACGCACACGTTCCCATCACACGCACACGTTCCCATCACACGCACACGTTCCCATCACACGCACACGTTCCCATCACACGCACACGTTCCCATCACACGCACACGTTCCCATCACACGCACACGTTCCCATCACACGCACACGTTCCCATCACACGCACACGTTCCCATCACACGCACACGTTCCCATCACACGCACACGTTCCCATCACACGCACACGTTCCCATCACACGCACACGTTCCCATCACACGCACACGTTCCCATCACACGCACACGTTCCCATCACACGCACACGTTCCCATCACACGCACACGTTCCCATCACACGCACACGTTCCCATCACACGCACACGTTCCCATCACACGCACATGTTCCCATCACACACACACACACACGTTCCCATCAAACACACACATGTTCCCATCACACACTCAGGTTTGTATCACACACACATGTTCCCATCACACACTCAGGTTTGTATCACACACACACGTTCCCATCACACACACACACGTTCCCATCACACACACAGGTTTGTATCACACACACACGTTCCCATCACACACACACAC
>VXBA01001828.1:162676-205059 GCA_013399895.1 Serilophus lunatus | reverse complement strand
ACCCTGCGGGCTGGCCGCCCCCTCCGGGCGGGCGGCGAGGCGACCGGAGCGGAGCGGGTTGAGTGCCGGGAGGGGAAGGAGGGAGAGGGGGAGGGGTCCGGCGGGCTGTGCGGGCGCCGGAGGGGGATCGTGAGGGGAGCGGCGGCTCGGGCTCTCCGCGCCTTCCCCGCCCGGCTCTGCCCTGGGGGCACGGGTCCGTGGGGGCCTCTGTGCTTGGCATGGGACACGAACCGGGCCTGGGTGCGGCTCGTAGCGACGTGAAGGAGAAGGGAATCGTTGTGTGGCCGGTGCGGACACAGCGCGTCGGTGAGATCGGCCCCTTCCTCCGCCACGTCCTTCCGCAGGCGCCCGGGCAGAGTCCCGAGGGATGCGGCCGGACCCCGGCGCGCCACAGCGGCGGGTTGTTTGGGTGTAGCTGCGGGAAAATACCGCGCGGTTTGTTGTTTGCGGAGTAGGAGGTGAAAACATTAAGAATTCTTCCTTTGGCAGGTTTGGGGCGAGCACAGCCCGCTCTTCGTCAGGACCTTGTTCGGGGTCTCCATGTTGTCCAGATGAGACTGGTCTGAGAAGCAGCCGGGGACATTCTGTTTGGGCCGAGCACTTCCAGTAAGTTCCCGATTCTGAAAAGGGCAGGCGTATATCCTTCGGGAAGGAGCGAGGCGCAGACTAAATGGATCTAAAGACAGCGGTCTTCAACGCAGCTCGTGATGGGAAGCTGCGGCTCCTTTCTAAGCTGCTGGCGAGCAAAACGAGGGAAGAGGTGGCCCAGCTAGTGTCAGAGAAGACCAATGGTGCCACACCGCTTCTGATGGCAGCCCGGTACGGGCACCTGGACATGGTGGAATACTTGCTGGATCACTGTTCTGCGTCGATAGAAGTGGGTGGCTCGGTGAATTTCGATGGCGAGACCATCGAGGGGGCCCCGCCGCTGTGGGCAGCGTCGGCCGCCGGGCACTTAAAGGTCGTCCAGTGCCTGTTGGATCACGGTGCCTCCGTCAACAACACGACCCTGACGAATTCAACGCCGCTCAGAGCTGCCTGCTTTGATGGTCACCTGGAAATAGTAAAATACCTGGTGGAGCACAAGGCAGACCTGGAAGTGTCGAACCGTCACGGGCATACGTGCTTGATGATCTCCTGTTACAAGGGCCACAAAGAAATTGCTCAGTATTTACTTGAAAAAGGAGCTGATGTTAACAGAAAAAGTGTTAAAGGTAAATTAGACTTTTCACTGCCATTGTGGTAAATAAGGGTAAAATGACTCATTTACTTCTTTGGGAGGCTGACATCCAAAAATATTATTCTCTTCTCATGAGGTGGAAGAGTGAGAGATAAAGCGTGTTTAGCTGTGTTTTTACTCCTTTTTTTAATGTACTCTTTTGTTGACATGGGTTATAAAATTTAATTTTAAATGGGTATGTTTCAATCTTAAACACGTAATTTTTAAAAAAGTCATATGAAGTGTCAAATTTCTCCGTGAGTTAAAAGCTGCTGAACTTGCTGAGAACTCCTCTGTGCAGTGGGTTGGTGTTGCAACAAACTCAAATACGTGAGTGTGTGTTCCTGGTTTTCATACTATTTCTGAGCAAAATAACATGCTGTACATAAAACTGCACCGTGCAAGTGGGGGTAGCCCAAGGAGACATGCATAAAGGAGAAAAGTTAAATTCTACATGGGAAAATGAGTAGTCACTTTGGTTCATCCTCTCCCTTCAAGCTAGTGAGTAATTTTTGACCTTTTTCAGTATTACTAAACAAAAACACGTATTGAGATTAAAAAAATGGAGCTGCAGGTGACTGATCTCCACAGAAGGACTTCCAGTGGCACACAGATCACAAAGTTGCCCGTTTGCTGTTGCCCTGGTGTTTCCCCTCAGAGTGAAGATTTCTGGGTTTTTTTGCTGTGATTGTCATTAATTGGACCTCTTGGCTTGAACACTGGGGCTTTTGTTACATTTCGGACTTGTATCTGGATGTGGTATTTTCCTGACGAGCACACCAGCTACTGCAAGTTACAGTTAATTTTTTTAGCTCACTGGGCCAGGATTTTATGTATCTATATCTGATAATAATCTTTTTTGTAGCATAATACTTTTACTACATGTTTCAGGGTAATCGCATTTGTAACACTATACTGTATCTTACAGTTTCTTTTTTTAAAAATATACTTACTATGTGGATTGTTGCAGGATGCTGGTAAACATGAAACCTGAGAGTGATCTTTGAAAAGCTGCTTGGTTAAAGATGTGCTTTTTCAGCAAATCTTGCAGATATGTGGTCCTTAACGTGAAGGAAGCTAAACTTCAGATTTGTCATAGATGTGGGCAGAGCAAAATAAATCTTCCTTTGTCAGGATTTGAGATTGCTTGTGAATCATCGTGGGCTTCTGGTAGGATAAAAATGTCATTTTTCTAAACAGTGTTCTTGGAATAGCAAGCTAAGTATAAAATGCGTAAACAACTGAAAAATTGGGATTTGGTTTTAAACCTCTCCCTTTATACAATAGGTGTTAACAGAGCAGTGCTGTTAAATATTTGATGTCACGAGGAAAAGGATGTAGCTGCAGTTCTTCTCCTCCCTCTTTTTGTGTTGGTGGAGTAGGCTTTACCTTTCTGTTCACTTTACTAGTGCTTTGGAATTACTTGTCTTTAAGTGGCTGAGTGGCAGTCATACACTCCTGAGGGTTTTCTCAGTGCTGTCAGTTACTGTCTTGATTCCTTTCCCTGCTTGCTTTAGTTTCTGTGTGAATTGCCTCTAGGCACACGAGCAAAGGTTCTGAAGGTAAATAACTGGTCTGTAGTTAAAAAAGTGGGATTGGATGTGATTTAGCCCATTAAAAGTTATTTTTTACTCGGAGCAGCCACGTGCACAAATGGGTGTGTGTAGGGGATGGATGTTTGTGGGTAAGTATGTGGGAACCCTCTCTGGTGGGACAGGAACCTGCTCTTTGTTACATCAAAAACCTCTGATCTCTGAAGTTACTCAGTGGGCAGTGGTGAGGTGCAGCAAACAAAAAAGAAAGTACTGTAAACCTTGAGAGTGAAAGTCATCTCTGGAAAGGTAGAACTGAGGAAAATTGGTAGCTCCAGGTATTGCAACAGTACAGGCATTTGAGTGGCTGAGCCTCATCAGATAACATTCTCAGTTTATTTTAAATATTAATATGAATACTTAAGTACTATTTTTTAAAATGGATCCAACAGGATTAATTCTAAATGGTCACATTCCACCTCGAAGACTCTGGTGTGTTACTTTCAGCTTCTGCTCCTCCCTGCTATGTCCTTCCTGAACAGCTGACAAGTGTGTCTGGGCTTGTAGCAGGAAGGTACACAGAGAACCTGAGTGCTCTGCTCTTCAGTAGCAAAAGTTGTTGCCATTCTAGTTATGTGAATTCTTTTTAGGTAGGGCCCTTCCTGGGCTGTGTGTAGAGGAGCCTGTTGTTTCTGTGAAAGATGTAAAAGCTTCAGCTGCTTTAAATTTTCTTGCATTTAAAATTGCAGTGCTCTTTGTGAGAGCAGAACTGCATGACTTCAGTAGAGGTGCTGTTGTGGGAGAGCACAATAGCTCCTTTTCCTGATACTATTCTTACAGCCTGGAGGCGAGGCAGAGGACAAAATTACTTGAACTGCGTTGTGAGGTTTTCCACTGGATTTTCATACTGCAAATTAGGACTTTAATGCACGTTCTAAAACCCAGGAAAATGTAGATACGGAAATGTTTTGGAGTGTGGACAACTGCAGGGAAAAATCTGAATACTTTGGGATGAGAAAATAGGTAAGTTCACATGCATTCTGAATGTATAAAAGAGCAGGTGAAAGGTGAGATCCTGCTTCTAAAGCACAGGCAGAATCCCACAACTGTTTTGGACTATGGAAATTCAGAATGCAGAGGTTTTTAAAGGTAGTTATGAAAGGGCAGAAGTACAGCCAGGAAATGAAGATGTTCATAAAAATTTCAGAGTCTGAATCAGTTAAGATACTGCAGTGACATGAAGTTTAGGTCTGGTCCTGCCTCACAGGAGATGGTGCTGAAGAAGGAGGGTGTAAGATGTCTGCTGTGAAAGATGGCCAGTGGTTCAGAGTTGAAAGTATTTTTGTCTTTGTTTCTACTGTTTTGCAGATGTGAACTTTGACAATGTGCTCAAACATACGTGTAACACCTAGGTCACAGAAGTGTAAGCAAAGGATTTTTTAAAAAGTGTTTTAGTTTACAAGGACAATAGTGTAGGCAATGGGGTTAAACTGATAACCTGCAGTAAGAAGGATAGGTTGGTTTTATTTTGTGTAATTGTGGAAACCAGCAAAAATATGTGCAGATATGAAGCATATACTTTATATGAAGTAATACTTTACCAAGAGAGTTGATTTACCACTGTCTTCCTAATTCATAGCCTTCTCCAGTGTACAGCTCCTGCTTTAAGAAGCTGCAGATTAAAACTAAGAAAGCTTAGTACATTTCCCTTATATATAATAATGCCTCATGGCAAGGTTTTATGCTGCTCCTAAAAGGAGGAGTGGTGTGGATAATGCAAGAGAAGCAGAAACCCGGCTGTTTTCAGGAGGCAGAACCCCAGAGCAATCCTTGTGCAGCACAGGCTCCACCTCTGTGCTGGGTGAGGAGGGTGGTCTGTGCAGTTTTCTGTTCTGCTGCATTGCAAAGCCTGCCCGTGATTTGTTGTTGGAGGTGCTCCCTCACCATGGAACTGAGCTCTGGATTCCTGAACACAGTGTTCCACAGACTTCACTTGGCAGTGTGGGATGGGGAATGCTTACTCTCCTAATACAAGTGGCAGTGGTTTTAGGGCCTTCAGATTAGTTTTTTGCTCTTTGGGGCTGTGTTTGTTGGGTTTCATATTTAAAATACAGTATTTCACATAAAAGCCCTAATAAAATTATTTTTTGTGAGGGCTGTTTTTAAAGGAATCTTATACTTCTGTTTTAACTCCAGATTTTAACTTAAAATCTGTCATTTCAAAAATTTGTGTTATACTTTGTCCTTCTCTGCCAGTGTTGCAAAAAGGAAGGGAATGACTATCCATTATTGCAGCAATTATTGAGTTAGATTGTAGGTAAAGTACACATATGCTGATAGTCACCATGGCCTGAATGCAGCAGTGCAGGGAATAGGGACTTTTGTCAAAATACCTGCTTAAAGAGCATGTAGTTTTTCTGAAAATGGCTTGAAAGTCTTTCAGTTGCTCAGCTGCTTAGTGTGTGGTCTCTTTTCTCTTCAGGGTGACCGTTGTGGTTTGGTAGTGGCGGTCACTAACTCTGACCCTCTTCTGTGGTTATCAGACTCATCAGGTATCCAAAATAATGGTTTGTCTCCTTCTGAGTGATTAGAAAATCTCCTAAGAACTCCTGGACTAGGACTTCCTTTGTGCATGTCTTGGGATCTGCACGGGAGTGTTTGGTTGCATTTTAAAAATTGAAAATAATACTATCATTCCTAAATTCCACTGGCACAGGCTTTGGTTATAATAGCTTTGTAAAATGACAAGGGAAATAAGCCTGTTTGACTTTGCTTCCTTGTTTTGGAAAGTGCAGAAGCACACAGGCCCTTTTCTCCAAGGGTTCTTACCTTGAGGCATACCAGGGCTGGGAAGTGTTAACACTCAAACCTGCTGGTGAGAGGGGAGAAGTCCGTGAAGAGTTGGCAGACCCAGAAACTGGGGGATTATAGAGAGTCACACTCTTTGCTTTATGGTCAGCACAGTTTAGAACACGTTAAAAATAATTAATTTTCTCTTGCAGTAAATGGTAAGGCATCTTGACAGGTTTGTTCTCTTCTGAGATTGTTTGTCTTGTCTGCTTGCCAAGATTCATAGATTAATTGGTGGGGGAGGAAAGGGGGAGGGAAACCCAAAAAAACCAAAATAAAGCCCTTTGTGTTTTATTTTTACTTGCTTGTTTTGTTTGTTGCTGTTTTTTTTCCCCTCCCTGTGAATAAGCTCTAAAACTGTGCTGTGTTGTTTTTAGGGGTTGCTTTTTTTCTTTCTCCTTTTTTGACAGGTTTTACATGGTGCAGCACACTGCATTTTGTAGATACTTTGTTCGTGACACTGTGTGGAAACTAACTTCAGTAGGAATGTGTAAATGAAATAAAGAGGATGTGTTTAAGGAAATAAATTCTTGAATTTCAACAAAAAAGAAGTTTACGTTGAAATTAAATTATTAGCAGCACACTGTTATTAATTTAATAATTGGTAATCTTGTTCCCATGAAGTATTTTGGAGAACAGGATAGCAATTTTTCCATTTCAGGATATGGAAACTGGGTTAAAGTAACTTGTTGAGGTTAGCATTTCTTTGCATTTTTTTACTGAATTACTTACTTTTTTACTTTAATTTCTTCTAAAAGGGAAGACAGTTTTAATTTTTCATTGCTATGCATACTAAGGGTGGAGATGGATAGCGGTTTTCTTTTGCAGTGTCCATGTTTGCATCTAGCAATACTTTTTTAAAAATTTGTAGAACTCCTGGAAGGCTGAGCTGCTGTAAGTGCTCTGACAGAAAAAAATGAGTGTTGTGTGAGCAGTTTCACTTCATGAAAGTGATTGATTTCTCTGTAAGGCTGCAAGTACATACACCATTGGTGAATTTTACACAGTAGTCCATCATTTAAATTTATTTTTTTTTCTGATGTTGAATATCTTGAATACGAATTCAGATTGGTGTTAAATTTTCATGTAGAGAGAGATGGAGATTTCATCACTCATTTTTTTGTATTAGGAAGTAGATGCACTTAATTGGTTACAAATCAAGTCAAATCACTTTCTGTGTCATGGCTTCATTTTCTTTCACTCCCATGTCACAAGCTGTCAGTCTATTTTGGGAATTACTTTCTTATGGCATAGAAAAACAGACCTGTCCTCATTGTGAATTTGAGCTCCCACCCCCAACTCCACTAAGTTTGGAAACACTGAATAGTCAGAGATTTAGTTTTGCGACAGGTGAAGTGTTTCTGTGGTTTCGTGACCTCTGCTAGAGGAGCGCTGTTAACAGAAGAGCAAAAAATGAAGGGACGGTGCCGACTGACCAGACCTTTCCCCTGAATTTGTACTGCAAGATTTGGAAGGACTGGAGATGGGGTTATTTGGTTTCTTTTTGGTGTTTTTTATTTAGAGAAAGTTATGAGGTGTGAATTGTAAAGTTCAATGTGGAGGGGAAGGGTTTGTGAGCAGTATTAGCAATACAGTGTGGTGACACTCACACTTCAGCAGGGAGCGTTAAGACTACCAGAACATCTCCAGCCCAATTTTTTGTCTGTGCAAAAAGGAGGAGCCTTTCATGTTGTCCTAATATTAACTGTCTTGAGTATGTGATCAAATTCCTTCAGCTCATTTTGCAATTAAAAATTGATTAAAAAGACTAAATTACACCTACTCTGAAATAATCATCCCCACCTTTAAAAAAAACTCCAATTTGACCGACACCTTTGTATGTGTCAGTTTGAAAACTGCTTATCAGATGGAATGACATGCAAATTACTTCTTTTTATTTCCAGCCTTTTTCCTTCTTAATACAACAGCTATAATGTTGATTTTTAGTTTGCTACTGAATAAATAACATTACAAAATTTGAATTAACTCCTGAAATGTGTTCAACCACTACTTATTTCTGTCACTACACACAGTGTAGTGTTTTGAAGTGGATGAGTTAATTCCCAGAGTAACAGATAATTTGCCATTACTTGAACTGCTCAATTCCTGGCCAATATGTGGAACTTCCCCTTTGAATTAGATGTTAAGGCCAGTGCCATGTTTTCTTTCAAGTTCCTCCTCACATTTCACACTTGATACTTTCTAGGTGGAGATGTCTGTTAATGTTCTTTCTAAAGATTGGGTTTATTTCTTTTTTTCTGTAAGCTGGCAGCTCTCAACTCTGTGTGCCACCATCTACTGTCTGTGGAAATCTGTGTTTCTTACAATCCAGTCCAGCTCAGGTGAGGTGCAGCCACTAAAAATTAGTGGTGAGGGCCTTGTGTTACTAGTTTGTACATGGCTTAATATAAACTGTGGTTGTTTTAACTGTAGGGCTGCTACAGTATAAACAACTAAAAAAATAACACTACTTCTGATACGCTGTCAGTAGGAGCTGTTTAAACTTTAATCAGTAATTCTAATATGAATGAAAAAACTAAATTTCTTTACATTTGGGGCATCCAGTTGGACAGAGGAGTGAAATTCTTTGGTGTCTCAGATGTATTTCCACATGTTCTGCATAGCTGCATTGTAAATTAATGGCATTCAGGCTGTTGGATGGAGCTTACCCAGGCAATGGCCAGGCTTCTTTTGTGTGGATTTTTTCAGTCATATGGTGATGGATCTGCAGTTTGTAACTCGAACACCTGGCACTGCTCCTGCTGTCAAAGCTGGCAGTGTCTGTTAACAGTTGTGAAGCAAGAGGAAGAGCTGCTGTGTTACTAATACCTTTTGGCTTATTTGTCTTTAATATGCTTTTGTGTTACAGCTTTTTAAATATGTTTCTGACTTGAAGGTAGAAAACAGGTGCCAGCTACAGCATTGTGAGCTGTGCTGTGAGGGGTGGGACACCGACTGGGGTACCCCTGGCAGGGCTCTGTGAATGGGTGCACCTGGTTTTGCCTTCAGCAGTGAGAGCAGAATTGCAGCTGCTGTGAGCAACCAGCCAGGCTTTATTTCTGGGTTGACTGCTGTAGTTGCATTTTAACTAGACTTTCTCCAGCAAATCAAGAAGACTGAAATTGTATGTGTTGATAAGTTTGTGTATCTGTCTGCGTTTGACACCTTCCTGTCTTGGGAAGGTAAAGGTCTTGTCCTTCTCAATATTGAGGTATCAGCAATTTTCTGTCTGTGATGTGTCATAAGGACAGAAGGAATTATAATCCATAAACTGTGCATGCCAAATTCACCAGCTTTTAATCCACCTCAATTTGGTTAAATCTCTCTTACGCAATTGAAAATTTTGTTTGTCTTGGTAGAGATTGTAGTGTGGCCAGACTTACAATTGACTGAGTGCTCTCTATTAATGATAAAAATTGCCTGAGGTATTACAAAGTTTGAAAATTAATTTCTGTTGTGTGAACTAGATTTAGGTCTAAGAATCTTGATCTAACATCATTTCAGGTGCCACTCTGTGTTGGGATGACTTCCTCCGCTTACTTGTTAGTAAATGATGATGAATTCACTGGCCACTATTCAGATATGTTTCAGGAAAAGAACATCTTGCAAATTAAGTTCATTGTCAGTGAAACAGTCAGGTATTCTCTATGTGTTTTTTTTTTCCTTAAATGTTTGAATCTTGCGCGTGAAATTTAAGGGGACAAAGTATGTTCATAGCTCTGCTATAGCTGCAAAAATCTATTAAACTTGAGTCATAAGCTTTTGAAAATAACTTTTTACAGAACTTTCATAGGAATTTGATTAGTGTGTCAGCTAAATTTTGTGTTCTGCTGAGAACTTTGTCCTAGATTACTGCATATTCTGTTACTGTATTTTTCCTGGGTGCTGGAATTGAGAGCAGCAAAGGCCTTAAATTATGCTGAGTTCTTTTTCAGATGGTCCACAAAACAGTTTGAGGGAGAAGCAAGAGACCAATTTACATGCGACATTTTAAGGACTGAGAGATTGAGAGTGGAGTGATGAGTGGATGATTTGGATACTAGTGAAGAAACCAAGGCAAATTGCCCAGTGCCTGTTAGAAAATATTCACCTAGACAGTCTTTGAGTCTCTGCAGACCAAAACTTGCTAAGCATTGGGTGAACAAACATTTTCTTGTCTTGATGGCTTGCCTGCAGAAGATAGCAGCAAGCTGCTGTGTGATAGTCTCTGTTTCCAATCAGCAAATCAGAGGTTGATTTGTGGGTGTGAGGTGTTTGGGTCTGTTGGTGACAACTGGGCTCTGAGTTGAGAAGTTGAGAGGACACTCATTGTGGTTTGACTGTGTATTTCTGAATTTTTCTTTTGGAGTTTTATTTCCTTCAGCTTTGTACAGTCTTAGTGTATCTTGTTAGAAAGTTCGTTCTTGAAAACCCCTTACAGAACAGATTATTGCAGTTGGAAGGGACCTGCAGTGATGGTCTAGTCCAACTACCCGTCCAATTTTTGGGTGACCAAAAACTGAATCAAATGAGTAAGGACTTTGACCAAAGGCATCCTAAACACTGACAGGCTTGGGGCATCAGCCACTCCTGAGGAGGCCTGTTCCACTGTTTATCTATCTCTCAGCAAACAAGCTTCGTGTTGTCAAGTCTGAACATCATGGCTTTGAGTCATTCCCACGTGTCCTGTCACTGGATACTGGGGCAAGAGTTCAGCATCTCCCTCTCCATTTCTTCTCAGGAAACTGTAGAGAGCAACAAGGTCACCACTCCTCAGCATCCTTTTCTCTGAGCTAGAACAATTCCCAAGTCCTGACAGCTCCTCACAGGACATTCCTCCAAACCCCGTCACCAGCTTTGTTGTCCTTCTCTGAAGGTGTCCAAGGACCTTCGCATCCTTCTTAACTTGTGGGGCCCAGAACTGCTTACAGTGCTCAAGGTGGGGCTGAGCCAATGCTGAAAACAGCAGGATAATCCACTCCATTGGACACCTCCATTGGCTGTGCTGTGTTTGCACCCCAGGATGAGATTTGCCCAGGAACACTGTGCCTCGTACTTAACCTCCAGGTGCCTTTCTGCAGGGCTGATCTCCAGTCACTCCTCTCCCAATTTGTATTTGTGCCAGATGTGACTAAATCCTGGGTGCAGAGTCCAGCATTTGTTCTTGTTAAATCGATGCCATTGATGATTGCTCAATGCACCAATGTTTCCAGATCCTTCTGGAAGGCCTCGTCCCACAAGAGGGTCAACAACACTTCCCAGTTTGAAGTCTTCATCAAGCTCACTAATGGTGCATTCAAGTCCTGTATCCAGGTCATTCACAAACACACTGAACAGCACAGACCCTGGAACTGAGTCCTGCAGAAGTTCTGGGGCCCGTTGGCAGCCAGCTGTAACCCCGTTCACTGCAATCCTTTGAGCTCTGCCCTTCAGACAATTCTTCACCCAGTGCTTCATGAACCTACTCATTCCACAGTTGGACAGCCTGTCCAGAAGGATGCTGTGAAGGACAGCTTCAAAAACCTCACTAAATTGCAAAAAATCCATATCCACCACCTTCTCTTCAGCTGCTGGGTGGATGACCTTATGCTGGAAGGATATAAAATCAGTTAAAATGGGACTTCTCCTTTTGAACCCATGACGGCAGTGCCTGATGAGTGCATTGCCTTTCAACTGCCTTTCAGTAGCATTCAAAATGATCTGCTCCATAATTTTTCCAAGTGCCAAGGTTAAACTAATAGGTCTATGCGTTCCTGGGTCATCCCTCTTGCCCTTCTTATAAAATGAAATAAAGTTGTCAAGCTTCCAGCCAGTGGGCACCTCCACAGATTCCCAAGGGGAGATGGCTGCTGGATCCTCCAGCCTCTTCAGTGCTCTGACCTGAATCCTGCCAGGTCCCTAGCTAATACAGCTAGTCCCTAGGTGTGCAAAGAAATGCTAAGTCACTGTTCTTGCAGTCATCTTCTGACTCCAGGTGCTGGGCAGATGACAATCTATCTCTGTTATTAAAGACTGAGGCAAAATCAAGGATTGAATGTGTCCACTTTGCTTTACCATTAATAATCAGATGACCCATCTTCAACAAGTATCAGTCTAATGTTCTCTAGACCTTCTCTTGCAATTAATGTACTTGAAAAACCCTTCTTGTTTTCTGACATGATATGGGCCAGTTTCAATCCTGATTGAGTTTTGGCCTTTTGTGTCTTGTCTCTGCATATTCAAATCGGAGTTCTGTCAAATTCCTGTGAAGCCTGACCTTGCTTTCTGAGATGATTATTTATTTTTTTTTTTCCCTTGAGCTCCACGTTCAGTTCCCTGTTCAACCAAACTGGTCTTGTGTCCCATTTGCTTGACTTCGGATACTTCTCTTGTGCTTTTATGTAGTGGAGAATTTAATTTTCATCCTGCTTTATTTTGGTTTTTTTTTAATAATTCTTTCAGGTGATAATATAAAATATTTTGATTTTTATAACTGCCTGGCAGCCTTGGTATTTAATCAGGTCTCGAATATTTTGACTTGTTGTCTAAGCTTCATAGTACACAGATGTGGAAAAAGGTATTTTAAAACTACTCCTATTTGATTTTTTTAAACTTTTTTTAAACTATTGGCATGGTGGGGTTTGGACTATAATTTGACACTATAATCGTGTTTCTTCTCTTGCAGGAAATACAGCGTTACACGACTGCGCGGAATCTGGAAGTTTGGAGATAATGAAGATGCTTCTTAAGTATTGTGCTAAGATGGAAAAGGACGGCTACGGAATGACGCCCCTTCTGTCAGCGAGTGTGACGGGCCACACAAATATCGTGGACTTCCTGACCCAGCACGTGCAGACCAGTAAGGCTGAGCGCATAAACGCTCTGGAACTCCTGGGAGCAACGTTCGTGGACAAAAAGAGAGATCTGCTTGGTGCTTTGAAATACTGGAAGCGAGCTATGGAGATGAGGTACAGCGACAGGACTAACATCCTGAGCAAACCTGTGCCACCAACACTAATTATGGCTTATGATTATGCTAAAGAGGTGAACAGCTCTGAAGAGTTAGAAAATCTTATTGCAGACCCGGATGAAATGAGAATGCAAGCATTATTAATTAGAGAACGTATTCTCGGCCCTTCTCACCCTGACACGTCCTACTACATACGATACCGGGGTGCTGTCTATGCAGACTCTGGGAACTTCAAGCGTTGCATCAACTTATGGAAATACGCTTTGGACATGCAGCAGAGCAACCTCGACCCACTGAGCCCTATGACAGCCAGCAGTTTGCTGTCATTTGCTGAACTTTTCTCCTTCATGCTTCAGGACAGGGCAAAAGGCCTGCTGGGCACTACTGTCACGTTTGATGATCTAATGGGTATACTGTGCAAAAGCGTGCTTGAAATAGAACGGGCCATGAAACAAACCCAGTGTCTTCCTGATCCAACACAGCTGAACAAAGCCCTTTCCATCATTTTGCATTTAATTTGCTTGTTGGAGAAAGTACCTTGCAGCTCAGAACAGGAACATTTTAAGAAACAGACTATTTACAAGTTTCTTAAGCTTCAGCCTAGAGGGAAGAACAACTTCAGTCCGCTTCACCTTGCTGTTGACAACAATACTACATGTGTCGGTCGCTACCCCGTGTGTAAATTCCCCTCCCTACAAGTTACTGCTATCCTGGTGGAATGTGGTGCTGATGTAAATGTCAGAGACTCTGACAACAATAGTCCATTACACATTGCTGCACTGAACAACCATCCAGACATCATGAATCTTCTTATCCAGTCAGGCTCACATTTTGATGCCACAAACTCACATAAACAAACTGCTAGTGATCTGCTGGATGAGAAGGAAATAGCAAAAAATTTAATCCAGCCTATAAATCATACAACTCTGCAGTGTCTTGCTGCTCGTGTAATAGTGAGTCATAACATATCCTATGCAGGGCACATCCCTGAGAAACTAGAGAACTTTGTTCTGCTGCATAGATGATAGTGTGGTGTCCCAGAGTACTGTTTTTGAAGCACGACTTGGTGATATTTTCCTTGAGCACTGTTGTGATACACCAGCGTTCCCTTAGCTTGCTCCATTTTGCTCTCATTGGCTAAAGTGTTGTCAGCATCAGATCTGCAAAGTTGGTTACCCAGTATTTAATATGAATATGCCATATAATATATTTTGTGGATTATTTAGAAGTGTAATGCCATATTTAGACTTTTTAAATGGTCTGCCAAAGGCTTGTCTTTTCTGGTCTATTTGCCTGTTGAATGTTTGGGACTGAGTCGAGTATTTTCCACTGATGTCTTTCTACTCTAACTGTTATGTGGATTTTATACAGTTGGAAGCTCATCTTTTTTTGGTTTTGCTTGAGCATTTCTACTCTTGCTCTCTTCTTTTTCTATGGACTCATTGCTAAACGGTCCAAGTTGTATGAACTTGTTAACATTTGCAACTACCATAAGTGCTTTTATCTTCTCTATGCACTGGCTTAAACATGACTGTTGTGTGTGAGCATATTTCTATGCAGCACTTGGCCAATTTCAACTTAAATGCCAATTTTGTTTTGCAATTTGTTTGGAGCTCTTTTGAGAATGCTGTCTTCATAGCATGATGAATTTTGGAGTTATTTATCAGCTCTCCAAACTTGGGTTTGACTTTTTTGACTGCTGTAACTGAGGTTGTTTTCATCTTAATCCTCTGGAAGTTTGTCCTAAATTTGAGAAAAGAAAAATCTTGCTTTTTCTGGTTGTAGTCCACTTGAACTTTAAATCTGAAAATTGTTCTAGTGCATCGTGCAGCCAGGGGAAGAGTCCTTATTACGTACAACTGACTCCTTCCCCTTTGCGCTAATGTCTTGCTTGTGCTGGTTATGTGACTAGATGTGAAGTTTGCTCAGTTTAACCTCAAACCTTAATGATACACTTTTAACAAGAAATAGTTCGAATATATGCTGTACTTTAAAATCTGCAAATCAACTTTAGCTTCAGAAGAAACTAAAGCATGTTTGTGGCATGATGCTTATCAGTCCAGATCTAGACATCATCTAGTATAGTAAGTGGCTGTCTGCCAGGGTATTGAAAGTTCTATAGCAGTGTCCTTTTTTTCTTCATTTGAAGTATCTTTATAAATACTTGCATGGGTTTTTTTGTCTCTGCTGTGTCAGGTGTACTTAACAAAAGCGGAAGTTCTGTTGTGTATATAGCTCCTAATTAAAGTACCTATTTTTATAATATTTGCACAACAGCTTCGCTTTCACAACAGAAAGGGCTCTTTTGACTTGATAAGAAGTCTATAAATGAAGATCATAAATGTGAGTGCGATTCAGGTAATTAATATAATTCAGCACTTTACTGTTGATTAATAGTAGGATTTATTATGGCACATTAGCCCTGCAAATGTCTTAAAAGTGAAGTTAATTTCTGTTGAGTGGGATACAGTTTACTTGCAAATTTAGAGGTCTAGCATGCTGGGTATTTTTGACTTAATGTTTCATTTCAGTGGTGGGCAGTAAGTGTATCTCTGGGGTTCTTGCTCCAGAAATTCAACAACTTATTACAGAGATTCAGAATCCCAATTAATTAGATTAGGAGGATCTTTTTAGTACTTCATGTGTATTTTTTAAGTTGATGTTGAAACTTTTTTTGTCATTTGAGGAAGAATGTGTCTTGGGAGCATATAAGAATAGTACTTCCATGCTTTTGGTCTGTTTTGGCATTCCTGTCAGTGTACAGCATGGTGCCTACTAGCTTAGCCATTCTTAGGAAAATTATGGGGATATTTTTAAGCAGAGGTATGTTGAAAGCAGTGCTGTTTGTGTATTGCCACTGTAGCTATTTTGAAGCAATTTTCACCTGTTTGTCCCTTGCCATGTCTCCATTGTATAAAGTTATGGGATTCATAGAATCATTTAGGTTGGAAAAGACCCTTAAAGTCATTGAGTCCAACTCTTAACCCAGCACTGCCAAGTCCAGCACTAAACCACGCCCTTAAGTGCCACATGTGCATGTCTTTTAAATACCTCCAGTGGTAGTGAGTCAACTTCTGTTCCAATGTTTAACCACCCTTTCCATGAAGAAATTTTTCCTGATACCCAATCTATAGTTGAGGCTGTTTCCCCTTGTCTTATCTCATTATTCAGGAGAAGAGACCCACACCCACCTTTCCACAGCTTCCCTCCCAGGTGGTTGTAGAGAGCAGTAAGGTCCCCCCTGAGACTCCTTTCTCAGCCTGAGCACCCCCAGCTCCCTCAGCTGTTCAGCCCTGTGCTCCAGAACCTTCCATTGCTCACACCCTCTAGCTCCTCAATGTCTGTTGTACTGAGGTCCCCAAAACTGAACACAGGGCCTGATTTGTAGCCTCACCATTGCCCAGTACAGGGGGACAATCCCTTCCGTGGGGCTGCTGGGCTACACCATTGCTCATACAAGCCAGGGTGCAGGTTTCTCCTGCATCACACAACAGAAAAGTTTTAGTCAATTGACTGGATTGCTCTGATTTGTGATGATTAAGGCATGCCACTCAGCTAGTCATTTGTGAGAACATGTAGTTTTATTTTTTCAATTTATGTATTTGAATGCTTTGCTGCTACTCTGTAAGGGGATAATCAACAAATCTTACCTGCTAGAAGTATATTACATGTCAAAGTCATAAAAATAATTCCTTTTGTATAAGTCACAGAGAAAGGGTTTTTTAGAGTTTTATACTTTGGAATTTGTATTGCTCTTCATGGTTTTAGTTTATGTATTTATAACTGACAAATACCCTGTTTAGAATTAGCTGAGCATTATTAGTTGGCTGTTCAGCCTGGAGAAAAGAAGAAAAGAAAAGAAAAGAGAAGGCTCTGAGGAGGAGGCCTTATGGCACCTTCCAGCATCTGAAGGCCTGGAGAGGGACTTTTTTACAAGGTCATGTGATAGGACAAGAAGGAATGACTTTAAACTGAAAAGAGGTTGATTTAGCTTAGATGTAAGGAAGAAATTATTTACTTGTGAGGGTGGTGAGACATTGGAACAGGTTGTCTAGAGAGGCTGTGGCTGCGCCATCCCTGGAAGTGTCAGAGGCCAGGCTGGATGGGGCTTTGAGCAGCGTGGTCTAGTGAAGGGTGTCCCTGCCCATGGCAGAGGGGTTGGAACTACGTGATCCTTAAGATCCTTTTCAATCCAAACCATTCTATGATTTATGATCATTAGCCCAGAAGTATAATCTAAAAATTGCTAGTTGTTAGCAATTTTTTTAAATGGAAAACATTCCCAAAAGTGGAAGCATATCACTGTTAGGTCTATGTAAATCTAGTGAATATTGCCACAAGGAAGGCTTACTGTGTTAGTTACTCTTTAGAAACAAACCAATCTATAATGATATCCTGATTTGTTGCATGAAGTTCTGTCAAAGTATCTACTGATGTGCAGTAGACTTACCACCTCCATGCAGAATTCAGTTTTTCATGGTGATGAGCCTCTCTGCTGCACACTTACCTTGCCAGACAATTTGGGTATCCCAGCAGATGAGTTCTCACATTTTTGGCCACTCTGGATTTAGCTGTGTGTGTTTACACTACCCTGCTTCATTTCTCTTAATTTTAAAACCTTTTGGTTTACTCAGCCTGTGCTGAGTAATGTGCTGGGAATTAGTTGAGGATTTGCTGTTTGGGGAGGAGAGCAGGCCCCTGCCTGAGGTGCATATGCCACTAAGGGCGGTGCTAATGGATAGTAGCAGTTTTTCCTCCTCAGTCCCTGGTCCAAAGCTGTTTTGTCTCCACTTCAGTATTGGCATTGATTTTCTGGACGTGATTTTTTTTTTTGTTATTGTTCATGTTACTATTCAGAGGTTAGAACAAGTTTATTGTGGTGAAACATGTTGATGCTAAATGCATTGGTGCTGCAAGCTGGGGTAAGTACAAGGATCTCAAGAATACTCAAAACACAATGGTTTTATTTTTGTCATATCTTTAATTCTTTTACTGTTCTTCCTTTTTGGCCTTTTTTTTTTTTTTTCTGATGAGGTGTACTTCTGAGCTACTGACATAGAAAAGTGTTTGCAACACTGCGAAAGTAATTTGTACACGCTGCAGGGGAGAAACAGGTTTTAAATTGATTAAACAACTTGCAGGTTCAACTTTTTGGACTCAAATACACTGATACCTCCTTGCTTGTTGAGACCTCTGAAGTTACATTTTTTGGTGAAGGGGATAAATGCTTAAAGCAGATTTTCTTCTAATCATTCTGGGTTTCAACTGAAGTATTTCAACAAGGAAGACAAAAATAGTCTCATAGAAAAAAAAATTCTAAGATTGTATTCCTATTTTTGTATCACTTAGGCTGGTAACAAGATTCCAGTTGTCTGTGGTGTCTCTGTTCTGTTTGTTCAGTGCAGTGTAAAGACACTTTCTGAAATGCAAGGCAACAGTGTAGTTAGTTTTCCATATAAACTTTACAACAGAAAGGAAGTAGTTTTCTGTATTTCCTAAGTCTGCAAAGAGCTGTCTTTTAACAACTGTTTTGTAACTGGTTAAAATTAACCTCTTTCCATTTTTACAAAACACTACTTTAAAAAAAAAAAGGAATACAATGCTAAAGCAAAATCCTTAAAGAAGGGTTTGTAAGAAGATAAAAACCTTTAGAGGAAAAAATGTGTTTCTTCTCAGTTTTGTATCAGCTACAAGGTGACAGTGGCAGGATATGACTGCTCTTGAAATAGCTTCCTCATGCTTTGAAGTATAGAGTGGAAGAACTGTTATACTCTAAAATGTTGAGAAGCATGAAAAAGTACTAAACACTAATCTCACCTTCTGTGACTACAACGAGGCCAACTGGTATTTAATGCTTCAAAGTAATTTTGAGGAAGTTGACGAGAAACATACTAGACTGCTCATATTTATTGGCTTTGAGTGTAAAAGTAACTGTTGAGCCCTCAGTGAGGGCAGAATGAAAAGCTGTTGTTGGCCTGGTTTCAACTAACGTTGTACTTGTGTTCCATTCTATTGCAAAGACTTCCTATGGAGAGCCAGCTCTGTGTATGGAAATACTGCAGTTTCTTTTTTACGTGAAGTAAGTTAGCTTTCACAGTAATGTAAAAAAGGAATAACAAGCATATTTCTCTGCTCTTACTCTCCTTAGGTTCCAAATGCAGATTACAATAAAAATATGTTTTGGAGAACACCTGTCTGAGTCTGTATATCTGTTTCTTCTGCGGTACTGCAGTACTGGTTGGTAAATTGCTTTTTCTGTTGAGTGGCCAAATGTGACTACTGCAGCATTAGACTTTGATCTTCATATCATTAAGAATTTTGCCTTAAACAAAATGTCACTTTTCATGCTCTTTCTTTCTGTGAAATTTTTGGTCCAGCCAAGCCTTTCAATTTTGGTAGCATGTAATAGTAAACAAAAGGTTTAAACTGGATGATAGAGGAGAGATTATTTTCCTAGTTTCTAGAAAAAACCCAGTCATTCTCTTAATTCTGTGAAAGCAGTACTTTTAGTTTTTAGTTAAAAGTAAGACTTTATAAGAAGTAAGGAACAGACACTTTTGCAAGAAGCTTGGTCAAATTAATGTTCTTAAAGCTTTTGAAGCATCTACCCTATAGCATGAACAATTTGGAAAACAGGAATAAAGTATTTCAAGGGTGAGAGAAGTATAAAGTCCTTATTAAAGGCTGCTAGAGAATTGAAGACTTTGAAGAACATTGCCATTTTAAGTACAAAATACCTTTATAGTTAGGCACAGTAGTGACAGTCCTATCCTACAAGTTGTTACATTTCAGCGAGCTAAAGTTTTAGATTGGCCTAATCAGTAAGAGCAACATCAAAAATTATGAGGTTCTGGATGAGGAAAACTGACCCAGAGCTTTCACACTAAGATGATTTTCACACAGATGGCTTTAATGAGTGGAGTGTCTTCTCTTAATTAGGAAAGGGAAGAACTGGAAAGAGTCGGTATTCATCCCTCTGCAGTTGCAGATGATAAAAGATGCCCGCTGTTACCTAAGCTGTGTAACCATGCAAAAATGCTTCTTGGCAGTAGCAAATGCTGGCTGGTGGTTGAAGACCAAAATTCACTGTACCAAGTAGCACAGGACTAGGGCAACAGAGACTAAGTGTATGGTATGTTACTCTGGCAAAGGCAATCCATTTGTTTTGTTTCCCACGTAATATCCAGAAGGCCAAATGCCATCCACAGCGAAGAGCAGAAAGCCCTTCCCCCTCACACCAAATGAGTCTTAACCTTACAATTGATTCCCATAGCTCACAAGAATTGAGGAGAGGCTCTACTTGGAAATTAGGGATAACAATGCTGGATTATGCTCACAGGAAAAAATATTGAGCCTTGTAAGTGCCTGTTCGGACCTGGTGAATGTGAGGCAGTGTAGGTGATGGAGACTGCAACCACGTCTCTCATCAGATCACAAGACATGTGGATTCCTATCTGAAGTTCAAAGGATTGCTTCTGTATTATGACTCAAATCTTTGGAAGATAAGTTCCTTGACAAAATTTCAGAAGCCTATTTGGAACTCCATCAATAATTAGGAACCTAATTTCCATTTCATATATATGTTTTCACAGCTATGTATGTTTGATCTTCTCATAGTTCCAGCACTTGTCTGTCCTTCAATCATTTTTCAACCTTCAAGTGGTTAGGCTACATCAACCACCCAAAAAAACCCCTAAGATGTAAGGATGAGCAAGAAACAGAACAAACCAGAGTTGAATAAACTGACAGAGTGGTTCAGTTCTCCCCTTTCCCCTCTCTTGATTGTATGCCACCAAAAATACCAGGATTCACTGATTTGGTAAACATTTTGTGCTGCCAAACCTGGCAATTTAAATTGCCAATTTTTTCCTTGTTACAACGGGGGATTTTTTACAGTAAACAGTCATTTGTTTTCAGATACTGTAGCTTGTATTGTCCTAATTTCTTAGGTCCATAGATGCCATTTTGTTGTATTATCTTACCTGCAATATGAGATGAAGTCTTCAGTGAATGAGCCAAATGTGGATTTTTTTTTTTTTATTTCCATCTCATAGTTTCAAAATTGTGGACTTTTCTCCTTTTGTTCCTTTTTTTCATGTGTGGCTGCCAGGCTTGCAATGTTCTTTCACTGGCTAGCCTGTAAGGTGGAGTAGTCCTAAGCTGACTGTGCTCTTTCTCTGTTTTTCTGGGTTTGCTGGTTGAGGAAAATACATCACTTCCTTTGTCATTATTACCTCAGCTGCTCTGTGAGGGAGATGCCCAGTGTGTTGCTACATGAGGAGTGCACGTGGTTTACTTCCAGTCCCACCTTGCAATAACCTCAGGGCCAAGTGGCAGATAGTTCTGTCAGAAGGCTGGTCCATGCAGGTGAACCCACTCCAACGCTGTAGTTTAGATCATGGCTCAGCTTCTCAAGTGAGTCTCCTGATTGTCCTTATTTTGCTTGTTTGGTTTTATATCACTGAGTTCTCTTAGTTCCCAGCCTGGATTCCTTTTGAATGCAACTGAGCTGAAAGATTTGCTCCAAAAGCTCAGCTGGCAGGCTTTGACCACTAATGGGTGTCAAATTCATGGGAGCAGGCTGTAAGTTGTTCTGAAATAACCCCTTTATCTTCTCCTGTTCCCTCCTCCATCCCTGCAAAGTGTCACAGACGTGATACTTGGCATCAACTCCTCCACGTGACAGATCTGCTCCTTGCTAATACAAGGATAGCTGTAGTTTTCAGTTTCTCTTCTGACGTTAGATATAAATTGACACATACACTGTTTTTTCTTTTCTCTTTCTTGTACGTAGTTAGTACCTATCCAGCATAACATATCATAGCCCATGTTATGCTTTGAGCTGGAAAATGAAAATGAGATAATGTAGTTAATTGCTAAGGTGGATCTACTACATCATTAACTGTTGAGAAATTAATCGGCATCAAAACATATTGCTGATACTTCCTTTTGACAGCATGACTGACTTGCTGTTGGTGTGCTGTAAAAAATATTTGCTTCACTATACAAATGCAGAAACTAAGGCGCATACTCAGTGACCTCTTTAAATGTCTATAGAGAGTTTAGGATGTAGCAAGGAACAGATTTCAGGTCGTCTGGCTCCAGGGACTTTAAGGCTCTTTGCTTCAGGTATGGTTTGACATTAGTAATTTCATGCATGAAAAGTCTGCTATTTAAAAAAACAAAACCACCGAGAATGTCTTAAAGAAACCAGGCTAATGTCATTACAGTGTTAGTGTTTTTGGCTATCCCTCTTCTCTCTCACTGATTTTTGAACATGTTGAGCCAGTTTAATAAACTCAACAGTCATAGATCGGCCTATATGTGTTTAACTTCCTTGGGAACACTAGATTGGGCACATAGCAGAGTCCATACTAACAGGTCCTGCTGAAGAAGAGGATTCTGCAGAAGTTTCTCTTAAAGAGGGATTAAATTATTTGGGACCATGAAAAAGTCCTTAATCACAGCCTAGGCTTTACTAGAAAGCAGTAGATCGATTGTTACTTGGGACAAGTCATGCATTCATTACAGAATCAGAATCAAAGAATTAATCAGGCTGGAAAAGACCTTTGAGATCATCAAGTCCAACCTATTGCCAACACCACCTCATCAACTAAATCATGGCACCAAGTGCCTCATCCAGTCTTGTTATAAACATTTCTGGAGACATGACTCCACTGCGTCCCAGGACAGCCCATTCCAAGGGCCAGTCACTCTCTCTGTGAAGAATTTTTTTCCTAACATCCAGCCTAAACTTCCCCTGGTGCAGCTTGGGATGGTGTCCTCTCCTGGCACTGGTTGCCTGGGAGAAGAGACCGTCCCCACCTGGCTACAACCTCCTTTCAGGGAGTTGTAGAGAGGGACGAGGTCTCCCCTGAGCCTCCTCCAGGCTAAACAACCCCAGCCCCCTCAGTCAATCTTCATAGGGCTTGTGATCCAGACCTTTCACCAGCCTTTTTGCCCTTCTCTGGACACATTTGAGCATCTCAGTATCTTTCCTAAACTGAAGGGTCCAGAACTGGACAAAGCACTTGAGGTGTGGCCTCACCAGTGCTGAGTACAGGGGAAGAATGACTTCCCTGGTCCTGCTGGTCACCCTATTGCTGATACAGGCTGGGATGCTACTGGCCTTCTTGACCACTTTGGCACACTCTTGGCTTGTGTTCAGTTTCCTGTCAATCAGGTCCTTTTCTGCTTGGCTGCCCTCCAGCCACTCTGTCCCCAGCCTATAGCTCTGCAAGTGGTTACTGTGGCCAAAGTGTAGAACCCAGCATTAAGACTTAATAAGTCTCATACAGCTGGATTCAGCTCATTACGACATGTATACTACAGTTCCTGCACCTGCTCATCAAGCATCTGACCAATATTACCCTGGTTTGTTCTGTCTGATCTCCCTCATTGGGTCCTGAGTTGTAGTTAGCTATAATGAGAATTGGCCAAGCTGCACAAAAATGAGAAACTCAAGGGCCTTCTAGGGCTGTGCACTGACTATTGCATTATATGTGCCAAAATGGTCCAGTTAGTTCTGCTGTGTAGTTGTTGCCTGATAAGAATGTGTAGGGAAAGCATGACTCCCAGTTTAATTGCAAGAGTTATTTTGTGTCTTGATTTCTGTTGACCTCAGTGCAAGTAATGAGCAAGACTAGACTCGATGATCACTCTTTTTTAAAATGCTTCATGTCAGTTCTCAGAGATGGAAACTTTTGTATTATAAAGCTTAAAATGACATGTAATCTGTAAATGAAACACATATCAGGTGGAGAACAATTCTGTGGAAAATAGGATCTGGCACTGCTGCCCAGTGAAGTCTGCTCTCTCCTGAGCCTCCAGCAGGAATTTTCCTGAGATCCCCAATTCTATCCATGCCTTGGCTTAATTTCCTAGCTCTCTTGAGCTCTCTTTGTGGGGTAGTGTTTCTCCTTGCCCTCACGCCCCTCTGAACACAGCAGTGCACTCTGCCTTGTCCCAGCTGCCCTAGCCCTGTGCTGCTACTGAGATCCAGCTGCCAGACCAGTCAACCCCTCTTCAACTGTAATGCCTGGTGAAGTCTAGTGCCACTGATGTGCAATGGCAGCTATTGTGGCTGATTCAACCCTGGACTGAAATGGGAAATGCTTGGGGAGTTTGGCACTTGCTATGCCTTAAGCAGCTTGTGCTGATTCTAAGCTGCATCACTTGGGAAGTGGGAAGGCTGGAAGAAATGCAGGATTCAGCTTGCTTGTCCTTTATTCTTCTGCCTGGTTCTTAAGCAAGGCGTGGGTGCTCATCCTCCTCTGGTTTAACCCCAGAGAGTCACTGAGCCCCACGCGGCCCTCACTCGCTCCCCCAGCGGGATCAGAGAGAAAATATGAAGGGTAAAAGTGAGAAAACTTGTGAGTTGAGACACAGTTTAATAGGGAAAGCAAAAGCCCTGCACAAAGAAGCAAAACAAAGCAAAACAAGGAGTTAATCTACGGCTTCCCATGGACAGGCAGGTGTTCAGAGAGAGCAGGGCCCCATCATGCATAATGATAACTTGGGAAGACAAACACCATCACTCCAAACATTGCCCTCTTCGTCCTTCCCTCCAGTTTATATACAGAGCATGATGTGATATGGTATGGAATATCCTTTCGGTCAGTTTGTGTTACCTGTTTTATCTGTGTCTCCTCCCAGCCTCTCATGCATCTCTCCCTTCCTTGCCTGTGTGGCAGTATGAAGAGCAGAAAAGGCCTCTTACAGTGTGTTCTGCCTGGCTCTGTCTTGCCACTCACAAGGCACGTGGTCATCTGCCTCAGATGATAAATTCTAGTAGGCTAAAAAAAGAATAAAATTAGGGGTAACAAAAACATGTAAATATGTAGAAACATAGTTTAAGAACACAAATTCAATATTGAACTATTTTCTTAATTCCAAAAAGGAGAAAATCAAAGGAAGCTGGACATACTTCTAGTACGTGAAACACCAAGCATACCATGCTATTGTTGGGACTATAGAAGCAAGTAAATTCACTTCTGACCCCATTCACACCCAGGCTACCGATAATTTAGATAATTAGACCTTTCTGTTCTTAGAGCAAATAATGGTAACTGCATAAAGCTGGCCAAAGTAGGCAAAAAGAAAAGGCAGCAGAAGAGGAAAGAAAGGCCAGAAAGAATCTTACAGGAAGAGGAAGATGTGATGGTCAGTTGGACTCTACCAGGTTATATATAACCTAATGGGGCCACAAAGGGATGTCTGTAAACCTTGGCATTCACCAGCTCCTCCTAGAAGTCTTCCCTGTCCGTTTTGCATGTTGGGCAGACGTTTGGGTTCACTCCTGTTCCAGCAAGCGCAAGGAATGAGGCTGAAGAGCACATGTTTGGCTCTTGCTGTTGCAGCCAGCAGTGATGCAACAGGGATAGCAACAGCTGCTGCTGGAAGACCCTTTCTTCTGTCCAGAACAAGGAGAACTGAAGGAAGTGATCTAGGCAGCCCCATTCTCTCAATTGCAGTGTTATGTGGAGCCGGATCAAATACCAGCCAAGGTATTTGCATATATTGATCTGACTGAAAGCAATATGGAGACAAGCTGGGGCAGTGCCACTCTTTCCTAATAAATCCTCAAACCCTGATTCATTTAGTCTTTGACGGTACGACATCAGTCTTACACTAGCAGAAAACAGCCAAGGAGGAAATGAAATAAGGCCATGCAGGTACTGCAAAGCCAAGCTGACTTAGCAGGCAGCTAAGAGAGCAAGAAGGTGCTAGAAGACTCAGTGAGAAAATCAAGTATTGTTACTGTACTAATGGCAGAAAGCAGTGTCAGACGGTCACTACAGACAGAACATATCTTGAATTGCTAGGCTTGAAAAGAAATCTGAAACACCACCTCAATAATGTTAGCAAGGTTTGAGCCTAGAAAAGGAAACCTAAGTAGAAATGTAGCATTATATCTATTTTATGTGTAGTTATAGAACCATTCTCTGATATGATACTAAAAATTCCTGAAATCTCCACCATGATTGATTCAAAGTGACTGCAGTGTCTTCTGTAAAGGACTCTCTGCACAAAGCACTCTACCACCTAGGCAGAGTTCATCTACCTAGTCAACACTGATTTTCATAGACATTACAGTATTTTGTGTATTTAATGGCATATGATCCAACTGCATATTTGGTTAAGGAGACATTATTTTTTCTGTTTTGGCATGGTTAGAGAAGTGTGTGACAACCTAGCACAGAAGGGAAAGGAAACCCCAAACTGGCTTTTTTCCTTTTGTGCTGTGAGGATTTTACTATTGTTTGCAGGCCACCACATATACTTTTGCTCTGCTGCTCTGCTGAGGTGTCTCTGAGATTACATCTAGCAGATATTCAGAGAACGTCTGCATTGTGGCTCATGGAATGGAAAGAGGAGGAAGAGTATTTTCCAGTATTGATAAAGATACAATGTTTTTTCAGAGGAACACCTGCAGACTCAAGTTCTATAGGATGCTTTTTTCTTACAATCTTTTGCCAGTTGGTTTTTTTCTTTCTCTGAATGAAGTTACTAAATATAAAAGAAAACTGTAACAAAACAATCATGTTCTACCTCAAAATGATTACACTACCTGCAAAGTAAACATGGTGTTTGCTTAAGTAGCTCACTTACAAAACTACTCAACTGAGAACTTGTCTGATTCTACACAGAGAAGAAAATTAGCAATATCTTTGTCTTGCCTTCAGTGTCTGAGAGAGGTCAAATCACAGTAATTCTTTATTATGTCCAATGAAATGCTGCAGTAGAGAGAGCATGGTGTAGTTGGCATGCACCTCAGTATGCAATTGCTATTAACGAAAACATGTCCCTAGCTGTGGTTGTATGTTTACTGTGAAAAGGCATCTCTGAAACAGCACAATTGCAAGTGTGGGTTATCAGCAGCAGGAAATAACAGGGGCAGCAGCTTGCAGAACCATGAACTATCACTTCTGCCTGCTCCCTAAATTCTGGCCAGTGTTGTTAAAAATTAGATGAAGGCGTTATTGTTTGTTGCTGTGATGCTAACATTCAGGAGGGAACTGATGAGATGTCATGTTTGCAGACAGCCTGAAGCTTTGGCATTTGGAAGCAAGTTGTTTTCCAGCCATCTCTTCAGGATGATGATAATGAATTCTCACAATGATACACAGCATTATTAGCTATGCAAATACCAGCTAAAGCTGTAGGAAAGACAAAGAAATGTCAAGATTATTAATAAGGTTGCACTGGCTCTCAAAACTTAGTGAAGATTTGTCGGGTGCCATCATATGCCTTGTTTTTCCTGACTCCCGTTACCTCCCACCAGGTGCTGTGGGCATGCCTAGATGCAGCTGCCCAAAGAATCTTCACTTATCTGGCATGCAATTCCTCTATAGTGCTTCTGTAGAAACTCCCTTCAGCTTGTGCAGTTAAAGATGAGCTGAAGGTAAACACCTCCTTTGGAAGGGTACCTGTGCTGCTTTTTTCTTGTCTTTTGGTACAGAAGTCACTGATTCCCCGGTGGCAGTGCTAAAATAACCATTCTGCTGCCCTTTGAGGACAAGAGTCTTCTCTAGGAAGACGTGTAAGTTGTGTTAAGGGCTTGTAGACACAGGGAAGTTTGTGCCATCAAAACACTCATGCAAACAGAGCACTACAGTGGGAGGCTGCTGGGACTCTTCTTGTCCACCAAGAATTCAGGGTATTTCTTAATGTTTCAAGGTACTCAGGAACCAAATTTGTTAGGTTTTGCCAACTACAATACAGAGAGCTTTGAAGACTATATTGACACAACTTAACTGGTGAAGGGCAGTGGAGGAAAGAGATGGCTCAGCAGCAGGTAATCCTTCTGCCTTCCAGCAGTAGGATTAAGGCTTCATAAATCAAGGAGGGACCCTTGTGCCAACAATCTGGTACATGTCCCTTTCAAAGTTAAGAAATTCCTCATGTGAAAAACGATGAAGCAGCTGAATCTATTTTTTATATATATTTTTTGATTATATTGCAGCTTGTGTATGAGGAAGCAAAATAGAGACAGTAATAGCATCACCATGGACATAGGAAATGGGGGAAATATTTCTACAGGGCCCTTCCTGTAGAGACTCACACGGTCCTCAGCCTCAAAGGATGTTCTTGTAAAGTGCAAGGAGTGAGGTTGAGTGATTACTTTGCTCCTTTCTTATTCCTGGGAAGATTTTAAAGCTACAGGGTTCTGAATTATTTGTGTTCTCACTTCTTATCAATCTACATTATGTTGGGATTAAGCTGTTCCTACAGAGACAGGAGGTCACTGTGTATGCAGCTGTGCAAAATGAAATTTTGCCAGGCATGTTAATCTATTTAATATTATAAAAGGTTGTCACAGAGTACACAGGGAACTTCTGATTAAGCTAACTGTAGTTGTGCTTTTCAGCCAATTTTCATCCATGTTATGCTGTTGGAAACTGACAAATCAGAGTGTCTTTGAAACAGTGTATTTTATAATATCACAGCCCATCTAACCAGACTGATATGTAACCATGTGCTCCTGCTCAACTTCTTCCTGTCAGTAGCTTCACTGCTGGCAAGGAGATTGGAAATGTAATTTGTGTGTGACTGTCAATCAAATGTTATGCATACATAAGACACTACATGTTTTATAGCTGTTGGTGCCATTATTTAGTTTTTCACAGGCTAATTGGGAGCTGAGCACATCTCTCATCCAACTTCCATTTAAAATTGTGGCCAGCTATGAAGCCAGGTCAAGTTCCTTCAGCATTTCATCCAGTTGGGTCTTGAAAATCTTGATGGTAAGTGTTTATTATAGAATTATCTAGCCTCTGCTTCATATTTTATACTTACTCATCACTATCTATTCTTTGGCCATCAAATGTACTCCAAGTACCCTTTGCCCTCACCACTGTGATTCTACACTTACAGCACCATCTAGTCCCTCTCTCTGAACAGCTTATTCTATGTAATTCTTCTGTGTGGATAGGCAAGGATGTATGTAATTATACAGAAGAGTAAAGTTAATGGGAAAATACGATGACAAAGTCAAACAATTAAAAATTCAGTAAGGACTGCCAGCAGTCTCATTCTGTATTCTCACATGCACATGGCTGATCAAGTTGCTGATAATTATATGATCAAGTTATTTTATTCACAAAACCCTTCCTCGTTCCTTGGACAGGATATGATTCTGGGTGTGAGTCAGGGCTGTGTATTGAAGGAAGCTGCTGTTGCAGGAGTGGAGACATTTACAGCAAAAGGGTCTGACAATTGCAGGAAAAGCAAAAGAATAGCCTTCTGGTTAAGAGAACGGACCACTGCCCTGGCCAGTTGGCTGACACGTGACTCTGTTATAGAATTTTTGTGATGCAAAGTGGGTGACTTGCACCTGAATTCTCAAAGGCAGTTACACTTTCTTGGCCATTTTACACTTCCCAGGTGCTTACCTGCTTGATACCTGCTGTTGGAAACTCTTAGCTTCACAGATATGACTGAAGTAAATAGGAAAGGTTTGCTTTAAATGTATGAAAATATATATTTTCTGTATTCTTAAAAAAGTATCTCTTGCATATTTCAGATAAAACATCAAAAGCCTTGAAGAATGGTACAGCTCCTTTAAGACAGCATTAGGAATGTTTCTCAAGCTCTAAAATTACCACAAACCCACAATCAGATATGATAGACATCTAAGAGGTCTCTATTAATTTTTATTTTGTGAGGCTTGGGGCTTTTATGTTTTGTGGGTGACAAACTGAGGTGAGAAGGACAAGGTGCGAGCATGGATGCCAGTGACTCTTCAGTTCCCATTCTTTTGGTGTCATACGCTCTGTTGAAGATACTTGAATCCTTATTACATAAGTTTATTACTCAATTAGCATTTACTGAAACTTCAGCTGGAGCATAAGGACAAATGAGCCAGTATACCTGGACCCTTCTTCTATCAGAGCTTGCACTGGCTTCCACACACCTCCAACCTCACCACATAACCCTTGAGCCCATTGCTTAACCTCCAACCATGAAATATGAGGCATGACCTTTCTGGGCAGAGCCCTTCCATGCATGAGGGGAACTTCAGTGCTCAGCCCTGTTGTGGATGCGTGGGATAACCTGATGATGCAGGTCACCTTGTGTTCCAGCTGGTGGGAAACCCTCCCTCAGATACCACCCCACTCCTTTTTCATATGCAACTGAATTGTGTATTTTGATCGAAAGTATTCCTTTTACATTCAGCCTCCAGGAAGGAGGAGAAATAAGAAACACACATATAAACTGCTGTGTGTCTGGGAAAGGGTAGGTCTTTATTGACTCTTTCTCCTGCGGTTGGCCTGATGACTTGCACGTTGAAGTGCTACTTAACCAGCTCTTGTGTGAGATGAGTCAGACAGGATTGCACACATGTTGCGCAATTTCCTTATAAAAAGTGTTAACCAGCTGGAGTACGATATCAAGCCTGTCATTTCAGGACAGAAATTTCAAGCATGCAAGAAACAGGTGTCCCTGCAAAATGGTGGACCCTTCAGGAAAAGCTGCTCTTTAAATACACGAGTGATTTCATTTGTTGTGGTGATGGGTAACTTAGCAACATGCACTGCACTGAGAAAATACAGTCTCAGCAGTGCTTCTCAGTACAGTCATCATTGGCATTGAATCACTGTACCATGAATTAGCACTGACAATAGCTGCAAGGCTTTGCCCACAGCAAAATACTCAGGGCAGATACCAAGCTACACTAGCGGTTTCAGGTACAAACTAAAAAGCAGATATCCAGGTTTAGAGTAAAGTTGTGGGCTTTAACTCTTATACAGTATTGTCAGTTTTGCTAGTTAGCATGAAAATGGGTTAATGGTTACTAAAGTCCATAATCAAATGTGTTAATTTGAGCATAGAAACTACTGTGACCTGAACACTGCCAAAGAGTGAATTTTTATTACAAAAATTGGAGGCAGCTAAATTGGCTGAAAGAGTGCTGGGGAGAGGAAAAAGGAACAAAATCTTTTAAAGGATGAGTATATGTGAAATACAATAGTGTACACTTCTAGAACTGACACTCAAACAAACTAGATGGCCTCACCCAGTTGTTCCTCAGTGAGCTCAACTTCATCACCTGTCATACCTAACCACTGCAGTCAGTCACATGAAATTTAGTTTAGAGAAGAAAACAAGTGGGGCATTTGTCATTAAGAATATACATCTTTTTTTTCAACTTCTCATAGAGCATGTCCCCTAATATAAATATCTCCATAGCCTCTGCCCAAAACATTAGAGAAGTCTATCTATAGATTGGGAGAGGACATAGTTACAGCTTTGTCTGTATATTGTGAACACCTTCTTGATTGGTGAAACTTGTAGCTAATCAGCAGCATAGCTTAGTCCAGATCAGAGGAGGAGACACGGGATTGCTCTCTGGCCCTTTGCTGTCCATGAAAGAGCTATCTTCTTGGGAAACCAGCAGGTGCAGGGTGCTCTGACATGCTCTAACCCAGACTGGGGCATGTCCTTACTTTTATTGGTAGAAAACTTGTTAATGCTTCTAGCAAGCAAAGTAGCTGAGAAGTGTGAGGTCTGTGTAATAGAAATTTCTAGCTTTCCTTTACTGATGGGAACGAGCTACCTCAGGGTATGGTCTGGCTAAAGGCTATATGAGAAACAGGACAGAGTAAACCATAACATCAAAAAATTATCCTAGGTAACCAATTGACAAAGCATTACCGAGCCACTAAATAGCATGTATATAGTAAAACAAATTGACATGAGTGGGATATCTGGATATTGTGACTGGTTGCATGCCCGGTCGTGGCCCCATGGTTTTCTTTTGCAACAGGAGGAGTAGCCTATGTGTAATCCTTCATGCTGAATTTACTGCTTCATTTCCTCTGTCACAACCTCAGTGTTGCCATAGCATTGTAGTGTGTCTGCATTCGCTAAAGTGTAAGTTACTTGAACATGGAGACAACTGAATGGGAAAGATTTACTTGATGCTTCCTGCTCTCCCTGCACAATGGCAGGACATGTGAAGCGAAGTGATGTGAAATGAGTGTGATGCTAATCTTGGCCAAAAGCTTGCGAGGAAGCAAAACCTGTTTCATTGTCAAGGAATACTGGTTTCAAAGGAGGTTAAAATCAGATATTAAATGGAACTGACACAACAGTTCTATTAGAAAATTCCATAATGACTAATTTGTAGACAACTATTTCTCTTGCATTCACTGCATTTCAATAGTGTTTTAAGATGAATTCCTAAAATGTATTTCTTACCACTAACTCCATCTTCTAGCAGCAGTCAACTTGATGAGAGGGGACTAACGTTTGTAGGATGGTGTAAGGGATCAAAGATTAATATAAACTTGTCCTGATGGTGCAGCTGCTTGATTATGTCAGCTGCCTCTCCCTCCTACCATGATTATGTTTATACCAGCTCTCTGGTTTACGTGTCTATACATTTGTTAGTACCAAATATCTTAATACTGCCAGCAGCCCACTTGGCTCTAATCTCTGTGGGTTGTGTTGCAGTTCATTTGTCTGGTCATGACTGAATCAAGGCTCATAATGTCCTCAGGAGGAAGGTAATGCAAACAACTGCAAGAAATACAGAACATCGAGAAGTTTTTTCTCTGTCCTGTTCTCTTTTCCCTCTCTCTCTCCCCTTTTCAAATTTCCTTAGTTTTAAAAGCCTTTGGGAACAAGAACACACCATGACTAGGGGAAAAGCAAACATTGCTTTTGCTCTGAGACAGGCATACACTGCTTATGGCATGACATGTAAAGGGAATTTACCTCCCACACCATCTGCCACTATAGACTGTTGGCTGAGCAGCAGTGGTGACTGAATTGACTTGATAGAAGGTCTGGATGCCTCCTGACTGCCACCTGCTCAACAGACAGGTCTGGTGGACCAGACTGCTTAGCTGTGGCTGTTTTGAGAGAGGTTGTTTATTCTGGAGAGATGTGGATGAAAGGAGGTATTCCTCTGGCAACTGACCTGGAGTGGGAGATGCCAAGTGGCATCAGGATTGCTGCCAATGAATCCGCATGGCTGAAGCATCTGGTGTGGAGTCAGGGCTTCACCACTATAGGTAGTGAAGGGGAATGAAATGGCACCTTTGTAGCAGCAGCAGCAGCAGCAGCTCAGCTGGGAGGATTCGTCTAAGCAATGTGCATATGGATGCTGACAGAACCTGTGCGACACACATTCTCTCACCTCCAGAAGCAAAGATGGGAGCTGATGGTCCTAGCTGCCCTCCTAGCGACTTCTCACAGGGCTGCAATCTGAGAACTGCTAATTTAGCATGACATGGAGTGCTGAAGCCATAGAAAAAAATCTACGCCCCTTCTGAAAAATATAATGTATATTTACAATTATCTTTACTGAAAAACCTGAGAAGCAGAGTGGATTGTCTTGCTAGCTCTAGGATCTACCATCTTCTAATAAGTGTTAATTTCAAATGCATCTACTTACTGTTCACGTGTCAGTTTATATATCCCCAGGTTGTAAAAGTGAAGCACTCAGGAGGCAGCAGTGGCAACTCAGGTTGTTCAACAGTTGTGCAAGGAGAGTCTTGGGCATTGCAAACTGGATAGAGGGAAAAAGGAGATCCCTGAGAATGATGAACTGAGTTGATGCCTTGCAAAACCTTGAAGATATTAGCAGTTAGAAAAATTCTAGGTTTTACCTCACTTATTCTTGATGCTATTCTTTGATTAATATTCCTAAAGGTTAATAATCCTTGGGATCATAGTTCTTAGTAAACAGAAATAAAATAGCTCACTTTTAAAATAAATATGATTCAATGATCATTGACAAAAACACCAAAACAGTGCTGGACTTGTAGCTTTTAAATTTAACACGATCTTGTCTTCACAATTCCTTGCAAATCTGTTTTCATTTCTTTAGCAGAAATGTTTGTTGGATGGTCTTGCAAGGAATAATGCTGAGAACCAGACAAGTAAATATGACTTCCTCAGCTCCCGTCAACTTTCCTTTTAAAAAAAAATCCTATCATTAAGGCACATATGATGTTCTTAGCAGAAGCAAAGTAGCAAAGATTAGGGTGTGAACTATTACAAAGACTTGGGTACATGCCTATACCTGTGTGGCTTTACTAGTTTGTGTAAAGGTGCCATCACCTATTTGTAGCAGGTGCTGGACAGCATACGTTACACCAAGGCAAAATACAACAAAACACTCAAGTGCTCCAGACCCTGACTCTTTTCCTAGTTGTTTAAGTGTTTTTCCAGCTGTTTTAAGTGTAATGTCTTGTCAGAAAGGAAATCTATTTGCTGCTCTAGGGTAGTGTGTCTTCAAGGGTGTTAAGGAGAAGGAAGCTGAAAGTAAAACAGAAAGGAGCTAATGCATATTTGGGATCAGTCCTTCTGCTTTCTCTGTAACTCTGCAACGTAGAGGATTTTCCACTTGGAAATTCAATTCTGAGGAGTCCAAATAATTTTCCTAAAGAAGTATTCTGGGAAATTACTTAATTTCTTGTTTAAATGGTCAAAATACTGCACTATAAAAACCTTTCCTGGAGCATTTCTTGAACTGTAAGCAAGGTGTGATCTCACAAAAACTAAAGGTTTCGCTTTTCAGGTTGAAATTTCACACTCTGGCCTGAGTTGGAAATGAGTGGTGTAGATTTATTTTAACTCAGAGGAAGATGGCCTTAGTAGTAGAAATCTTGGTTTTAGACCAGTCATGGAAAATAACTGATGTATGAAAGGAGATGAAATACTGCCAAGACTTGTTTCACTTCTACCAATGAAGCTTCTGAATACAACCATTGCAGTGTGAAACAAGAACAGCTCAGCACACAGTACTAGCAAGTATGGCACTGCTTTCCTTTTAGAAATAAACATCTTGGTTAAAAGAAAACAAGTCAACCAAGAACCCCCAGAAGGACTGCTGGTTGCATTACTTTTTTTTTTTTTTCTTATTCAACACCAGCTGACTGTAAACCTCAAATAAATTAAACAATTGTGTTTAGGGGCTTCAGAATGAACACATTATATTTAAACTGAGGGGCACATTATTGAAAGATGTTTGTTTAGCTACACTGGTTCAATATGAAATACATATCATCCGTTTCAGAAGAGCTGAATGTTGAAAACTCTGGGAAAATGTATGCTTCTGCTATATAATGAAGAGTTGAATTTACTTGGTGGCACTCAGATCAAGATGACTGGAGACCTTGCTCTGGCTAGGGGAGGGGATGTTAAGGCTGTTGCTGAAGCTGCAGCAGCACTAGGAAGTGACATGGGAGATTCCTCTAAGCAGTACCAGTGCAGGCTGTTAGTGCTGCCTACTTGTGCTCCTTTGCCCACAGTCTGTGCTCTGAATTGCAACTTTTCAACATAGTAACTAAAAGTACCAGTAAGTCTAGATATGGATTAGGCATATTATATTGACATTTCAAGGAAACTTGAGCCCTTAAACTGTTGATTTCCAGATCGCATGTTAGGGAAAAGACTGTTTCATACTTGTGTTTTTCTTTATGCTTTTGCCTTAAGCAGTTATTACTGGTTGATGTTTGACTGAAATATGGGATAATGCTGGCTTTATGTTAGTGAGCTTTACCTCTGTTTTGCTTTATCTTGTCTTGTACTGCTGAGTGCAGACTGCCACTTCTGCAGTTCTACCTTTTGCACCAGGGATCCCAAATCTGCCACCTGTGCGTCCCTCTGCCCAACAGTAGGGATCTGGAAGGGGTCTGACAGCGTATTACCCATGTCACTCTGCACATTGCGGTCTCCAAAGTGGCCCAGCATGCACCCTACGTGGTGGGCAAGACAACCCACTAGGATGCAGGACAAAAATGTCTTTTGTATTATTAATAAAAAAGACAAAAATATAGTTTAAAAACAGTGGTTGCTTCATCCTATTTATTTAATTTTAAATTTTTTATATGTTTTATAATGTACCTAATATTTAGTTCAAAGATTTTTTTTACCTAGAGGCAGTGAGCAACCAAAAAAAGTTTGGAGGCTAGAGACTTAAAAGACATCTTAGAAAGCTTAGAAAGCTGACATCCACAAACTCTTCTGTTCTATGAAGATCTAGTCTGGATTTCTACTCCAAATAGGGAGTTCTACTAGGACTGTCATCTCCTTGACTATCATCTACTCAGATACTTCAAGACTTCCTTCAATGTAATTTGCAGTCCCACCTGAGTTCTGTAAAAATCACCTGTAAGGCTGGGATGAATTCATTGCATGTCACCAGGAGGGCAGGCAGTCAAACCAACTAATCTGCCAAATTTATGAGGAGGCCTACAAAAGCCTGTATGTAAAGGTGTGTTACCATTCTGTATAGAAAGAGCAACTAAACTTCAAGTACCAATCTGCCAGGTGGAGATTTGTCTGGGAAATCAAAGTCTGTGTTAGAAAATTATACTGACAGCTAAGTGGAAAACCAATACAGTGCTAGATCAGACCTGGTGTGCTGTCTATCCTCAGCCACGGGCTTGGGATGGATGCATTCCCTCCTTTTCATTTCATGCAACATAGATCACCTTTCTTTTACAAGTTGTTTGTGTCAGTCTTAGGGCCTTTGTGACAATGGCTGTAGCTTGCTGAGAGGTCAATGAGATTGACTTGTCCGTCCTTAGGCAGATAACAATCTTGGGTTTAGACCCTACAGCAGTCCTCCCCTGGTGAATGCAGCTCATCAGCCTAGCCACAGACACATAAAAAGGTTGGGTTTATAGAAAAGGAGGGCAGTAACTAAATTGAGAATGACCTACTTAGACCATGTGTATTGAGTTAGTAGGTCCTAATGAAATTCAGTGTAAAGAGCTATGAGAAAGTAAGAAAAGGAAACTGCGGTGACCTGTGTAGAATCACCTTCAGCTGTACCTTTTTAGAGCAAGCAAGTTAATGAGGAAAGGTCTGAAAATTGATGTAACTGAAATAGCAATTAAACCACATGTGTGTGAAATTTCAAATTTATACATGTGGGGATTATGCCTACCTTTAAAAATCTGGTAGTAAACATTCAGGAGAAAATCATTCCCACTTGATACTATAAAAAAGTTCTCCCCTGCTGCTCATTTCGAAGTATCTCTAGTAATTATGAAGGAAGAGTCTGTGGAGAAATGCAGTGAGGCTTAATGTGCTCTCAGTTAGTAATGTATATGTGGGCTGGTATGTCTTTCTTCTCTAACCTTTTGAGAAAAGAAACTTTTATGTCTATAGGTGTCTAGAACCTGAACTATGGCTGGCATGGGCTGCTGTGAAAAGATGAGCTGGGCTTCAGCAACTTACCATGCCTTAAGCCACTGAGAGCTTTGCAGGTGAAGACCTTGACTAATTTTATGAAGTAAATTTATAGGTGATGGGAGCCTACAGGCCAGAGGTGATTTATAGTTATTCGAGGGTCTCCACTTGTGAAATCTGAAATGTGCAGGGTCCTGGAGCTGCTATAAGGTTAGTTGCTGTAAAAAGGTGGGTCCATGAAAGCTGAGAGGTAACATGGTGATGTAGATGACCATGAATAGTTTTTAAATAGCAAGTATGATCAATGTATTGTTGATTCAGGTTGATTAATTTTAAGACAAAAAGAAGTCTAATACTTAGTGTTTCTAAGCTTGAAATCAACAGCTCTTGGGGTGGATAGAACCTGCTTCCCAACGAGAGAGTTTCTTGGCATTACACATATCCTTGGACCCTCAGACCAGAAGTACATGCTGCAGAGCACATTAGAATCTGAAGCCTGCTGTAAATATTTAGGACATCCCAAAGAAATCCAAGAGCCTTATCAAAATCAATTAAACCAACATTAATAGGCAGGAATTTATTTATAATCATGGGTTTGTATGTTCTCAAGTTTATTCCCAGCCTCTTGGTTATTATCTGTAACATCTAAGCTAACTAGAAAGACCTTGCAAAGTGAAATATGGCTGTCTCCCCACTATATGCCTTTGCTACTCTTCAAAGATATTCTTTGCTGAGAAAAAAATCAACCATTTTTTTAATGTAAGACAGCACTTGATAGGGCTGCCTTTGGAGGGAGGTCACTGTGGGGAATTTTGGTCATTCCTCTGTAATCTCAGACATCATAAAGGGCAGAAGCACTAGACCAGCATGCAGCCAGCTTATGGCAGCTCTTGTTAGCGATGCAGACTGTGTGACCTGTTTGTTGTGCTGGGAGTACAACTGCTGATTTCTGAACATTTTTTCTCATTTTTCATCTGTGCAACATCAAGTCAGTGGCAAACTTGATAAACGTCAGATGAGTCACTGTAGCCATGGATTTGCCATGAGCCAAAGGCAGTATGTATATTGTGCATCACAGGATATGGGAACACAGCTTTGCCCTGCACTGTGACCAGACCTTACCACAGTCTTCTGACTTGTAATTCTATAAAAACTCATACGGAATAACATATTTAGGACCATATGTATAACACTGAGCACAGCAGTATTCAGGGTGTTCATTTTAGTGATTCCAATGTGGATGCAATAAATTCAGAAATCAAAAGCATTATGGCCAGCAGGTCAAGTGATGTTACTCTGCTCCTCTACTCTGCTCTGGTGAGATACCACCCAGAGTACTGAGTCCAGCTCTGGGGTTCCCGACACAAAAAAGACATGTTGGAGGAAGTGAGGAGGAGGGCTGTGAAGATGATCAGAGGGATGGGAAGACTCTGGGGAGACACTATTGTGTCAGTACTTAAAGAGGAACTGGAGAGGGCCTTTTTGCCACCACATGTAGTGATAGGATAAGAGATAATGTATTTAAACTGAAAGAGGAGAGATTCAGGTCAGATAGTAGGAAGAAATTCCACACTATAAGTGTGGTGAGGCTCTGGAACAGGTTGCCCAGAGATACTGTAGATGCCCCTTCCCTCAGAGTGTTCAAGGTCAGGCTTTGAGGAACCTGATCTAGCGGCAAGTGTCTCTGCCCATGGCAAGCCATTCTGTGATTCTGACTCTCCCTTCTGTCCCTATGACGCACACTCTTCTCCATGACTGGATTGCATTTTAAAGGAGGAGTTTAAATACATCTTCCTATGTGCTGAATAACAGGTTCATGGTGATGTCTGTCCCAGAGTAAATATCAGTAGATTTTATTTTTGTTTGTCAGTGTATTTTGTATAAGGCCACAGGTCTGGAGAAAATGATTCACACATCTGTTAAGTACTGCTGGTCTGGATTTCTTTCCAACAGGGGATGCAAGAAGAGACTGAAAGCTGAAGAGAACTCCTAGGAGCACAAAGTCCCGCTAATTTATTGACAGGGAAATATCAAAAAGACTGCAAAGAATATCTGCCTGCTTCTGGTTTACATTTCTTCTTCCCTAAATAATTAGAGCACTTTATTTAAATTGCAATCTTGAATGTGTTTATTGCTGGACTTTTATGGAGACTTTCATCCTAAAGCCTGAAAGCAAATGATTTAAGTCACAAAGCATCCCAAGAAATTTTACTGGTAGGCAAAGAAACAGAGAAAACAGTCCACTAACAAGGCAACACAGAAAACTTAAAGCAGAGGGAGGAAGGAAGCCTATGTCTCCTGAGGTCACAGGCAGCACGTTGTCAGCTGCAGCTTCTTTATGGAAACCAAGCTTGACTGTAAGGTACTGTTTCTGATGTCTTTTATTTCAAGGTATTTTTACAGGGAAAAGATGATTTCTAATATAGGAACTAACATCTAAAATAAGCATTCACCTTTCCAAGGGCAAAAATACTTCTTAATCTTCTGCAAATGTGGTGCTTGCATGAGGCAAGTCACTGCACAGTTCCTTCTGCTCTGCTTAAAAATATCTCACAGTTACAATCAAAGTAAACATATTGCAGATCCGAGAATGGGCCTCTTGAGTGCTCAACTTGACATCACAAATGAAGTTGCTTCTAAATAAATAAGTAAGTAACATCATGTTGACCATCCTGAATATTAAAAGCTTGCATTTCCCCCATCTCTCTCATTGAAATGACTATAATTTTAATTTAGGAGTTTTCGGCCCCTAGCAAACCTACCTGCATGAGAAACCATAAAAATCATGCTAACCTTGTTCTGACCCTCCCTGCAATGCTGTTTGCACTATCCTTCTCAGCTCCACTGAACTCTCTAATTGCTTCCTTTTAAGACTAGCATTTTCATGCCTTAGAGTTGCTTCATGCAGATAAACTGCTGCATTTCAAAGGTCATGACTGCACTATTACTTTGCAAACAGCACATCTATGTTTAAGTTTGGGTGTGAAGTTTAATGTACTTTGTGGTGAAATTTAATGTAAATGGTGCTTAAAGCAGACTAGTTCTTATGCGAAGTGAAACTTTATCAAAATGGAAAGTCAACAGCTTATATCAAATCCATCTTCAAAATGCTTTCCTTAAAGAAAAGAGGAAAAATATTCCCCCTTCCTACCTAGAACTTGATTATACTTTGGATAAAAAGGAAAAAAAACAAGAAGCCATTCCTCACCTGCATACTCCATATAGCATGCAAAATACTTCTGAGCATAAAATTGCATCTGTTATTGAGCCTTATGTGTCATTTCATAACTGGCATGATTGTGCTTGCAAGAAACGGGTCAAGTAGGTGATACACCTACATGGAAGAGCTATTCCAGCAGGTACTGCAGGGACTTGCTATTCACTTCTGACAAACTTAGCTGTCCCTTATCCACAGCTCCCTCTCTCAGGAGACCATTGAAATTCAAAACAGAACCATTTTAAACTAACCAGAGATAAAAAGCCAACTTTAGAAATGTCATGCCTTTCTCTTTTGAAGTGTATTTGTTGTAGTACCTCAGCTTGTTGTGGTACCTTGCAAGAGCCCTCCCACGGGATGTTACTCCTGGATGTACCCAGCTGGAGCAGTGGTATGACTGCTGTGAGAGTGCTGTCACCGTTGGAGCACTGGTGGTCCCCACTAGTAAAGGAGACTGTATGACCTCTCTGAGGATCAGAACAATTTCAGCCATGGCCAGTGACATTGCCATGGCATCTTGTGCCCAATAAAGCTATTTAAAATCCTTTTGTCCCATTTAAATTTCAATGTTAAAAACAAGGAGTGCAATCTGGAATTGTGTCTTCTTTCCTGCCTGCCTTCCCCCCAAGGGCTCATGGACATTTCTATACCTGTTGTCACTTGATAGTTGACTTTTCCCTCAGGTTTTTCGCCATCTGAAGCCAATTTAAGCACTTTTTTTTCTGGGAGAGGAATTAATGTTCAGGAGATACTGACTGCTGTGTTGAAGCTGTAAGATGGCTTTGGTCTATGTGACTAATGGGATAGAGTACTGAGTGCGTGCAGTCTCTTTTTCTATTCGTGGTCTGAACAAAGCAATCATCCCAAAGCTATGGAATGAGAAATCTGAGCTGTAGTGCACTTGTATAGATTCTATGTGGATAGGCACAGAACATATCTAGACAGATTGATACACATGCACACACATGTACATGCAGCACCTTATCTATGTGAAAGAAAAAACCTCTAGCTTTAGAGAAGCCACTGAATGTACAAAAGATAAACTTACTGTTGTGTGTAATATCAGTTGTGGTAGGAACTGCGACTTAAAAACGTTTTTTATACTGCTGGAAAATGCCATACAGAGTGACTCTACCACAGGGAAAAGACTTATTTTCTACAAAGGGATTTGTAAGCAATGAGACAAAAAAAAAATTAGAACAATTAGAAAGGAGCATTTGTTCTGTAGTTTCACATAATAGCACAGCAATAGGTTTTTCATGGCAAGCAACAATAAAGAACTTCAATTAAAAAAGCTCAAAGCATGACTGATGAAATGTAATATTTTTTATCATAAATTAGTCCCAAATAAAAGAACTATGCATTACTTAGAGAGGAAAAAGCAATGGAATAATGGGAAGATTGAGAAAAGAGATTGGTATTATTAAACTAAGCATCAAACATGCTTTTTTACTTGTTCTTTTTAGTTGGCTGTACCAGTGTCAAAAACATAAATAATCAAAACAAAGACCAATTTCAGCAATAAGGTCTGCATCTGAATAAGTGTAACTTGCACTGTGGCTGTCCCAGGACTACTTAACATAACTTGATGAACAAATATTGAAGAACAGCGCTGAGAAGCATGAATGCAAATAGCTCTATTGCCTGTGGTGGATGCAGAGGCAGTAGCAGTGCCAGCGCCAGCCCAAAACTTTCACCTCTGTACCACTACTTGAGTTCTGTTACAATCAACAATAATCACTGCTTATCTCTTTCAGAGTATAGCCAGTGACATACGTGAAATCACTTGGTTGCTAATGACAGATAATTAAATGCCTGGTCAATTTGAGCCATGATGGAGCATTTGCATTTCCTGTCACACACTCACCACTGGCTGATGGCCTCAGCAGAAAGGCTGCTCACTGAGCAGAAAAGAGGTGATGCAGGCTCTGAGCCTGTCTCCATCACTGCTGGTCAGAGATAGAAGAGGCAGGGGTGACCCTCCTGTGTTATTGCTCCTGTCTGCCCCTCCTGTAGCAGAGCAGGACGTTGCAGTCCCTTCCAGCAAGCTGCCAGCATCACTTCTCCAAGTCACTTCTGAAGAGCCATCCGCCTGGCTGGGCAGCCCGGCTCGTTCCGGAATGGATGTGGCGGGGCAGCAGCAGCCAGTCCTGTCTGTGGGTGTAGTGGTTTAACCCGGGCTGGATGCCAGGGGCCCACCACAGCCACTCTCTCACTCCCCCTCGCCCAGCAATAGAGGAGAGAGAATATAACGAGAGGTTTCATTAGTTGAGATAAGGACTGTAACAGATTCTTTGCTAATCACCATCACAGGCAAAACAAGACTCCATGTGGGAATAATAGTTAAATTTATTACTAACAAGATCAGAGCTTAAGAGTGAGAGACAACAATAAGAGACACCTTTTCCCCCCTGCCTCCTTCTTCTTACATCCAACCTCCTCTCCCGCAGCAGTCAAGGGAAAAGGTGAGGTGGAGGAGGGGGT
>VXBA01001828.1:120576-162406 GCA_013399895.1 Serilophus lunatus | reverse complement strand
ACTCCTGTGGCCCTCCCTGGGCTGCAGGGGCACAGCTGCTTCACCATGGTCTTCCCCATGGGCTGCAGCTGGATCTCAGCTCCGGCACCAGGAGCATCTCCTGCCCCTCCTTCTGCACTGACCTTGGTGCCCACACTGTTGTTCATAAGTTCTCACTCTGCTCCTCTCTGGAAGCCATCTTTGTCTAACTAACTTCTTTTCTTCCCTTCTTAAATATGTTATCACAGAGGCGTTCCTTTAACTGCTGATTGGCCTGGCCTTGGTCAGCAGCGGGCCCAGCCTGGAGCCAGCTGGAGTTGGCTCTGCTGGACATGGGGAAAACTTCCAGCAGCTCCTCAAACAAGCCTCCCCCTCAGACTCCCACTGCAACCAAAACCTGGCCACAGAGAAACCAACACAGTGGGCATCCACAGGAGACCATCAGTGATGGCTGAGGAGAAAAAGCAGTCTCTTTTCCCCTCCTGGGAGCCTGCCATACTCTGTGCAGGGCTGTCACTGCTCTATGCCAGTGTCTGTGAAGCTGGAGAGAGGACAATATATCCTAGGACAGCTTGGGGTGCCAGGCTTGCAGAGCTGGCTTTGACGACCAGCTCTTCTCTCAATTATTTTGCTGAGATCTAAAACCTCCCTGGTGCAGAAACAAGTGCAAAACCAGCCCTCTATTCACACTCATGCTAGCAAGAAGGTGTCATCTGGAGGGACCTTGACAAGGATGAGGAGTGGGCCTGTGTGAGGCTCATGAAGTTCAGAAGGCCAAGTGCAAAGTGCTGCAACTGGGTCAGGGTAGCCCCCAGTAACAATACAGGCTGGGGCATGAAGGGATTGAGAGCAGAGAAAGATTTTGGGTTATCGCTGGATGGAAAGCTGGACATGTCTCAGCAATGTGCACGTGCAACCCAGAAAGCCAATTTTATCCTGGGCTGCATCAAAAGCAGCATGGCCAGCAGGGCAAGGGGAGTGATTCTGCCTCTTTACTCCACTCTGGTGAGACTCCACCTGAAGTGCTGCATACAGCTGTGGGGTCCCCAGCACAAGAATATGGTGTTTCTGGAGTGAGTCCACAGGAGGGCCACAAAGATGATCAGGGGCTAGGATAGGCTGAGAGAGTTGGGGATTTTCAGTCTGGAGAAGAAATGGCTCTGAGGAAACCTTACAGCATTTTCTAGTGCCTAAAGGGGACTTACAATACATCCGGAGTGGGATGTTTTACAAGGGATTGTAGTAGTTTTTCTCAGTGTGCTTTGTGCACGGCAGGGGCGGAGGTATGGCTTGGCAGGGCTTTGGTCCTGTATTTAAGGCTTAGGGCTTCTAGGGAGTGTGGCAACCCCGAGCATGGAGAACGGGAGCAGGCAAACAGGATTGTAGAGAGGCTGTCATGAGAAGCTGTCGTAGAGAGGCTGTTCGCGCGGCAGTTCACACAGGCAGGGCAAGCAGGCGGGGCTGCAGATGCTGTCTAGGTAGGTGCAGTTGTCTTTTTTGGTTCTTCCTCCTTGGCTTCCTTCTCTCACCATTAATGGTGAATAAATGATTAAAAATTGTCAGTAAAAGGAGTGTGCCTGTTCAAACTGTACCTGTGTTGAGAGATGAGGCTGTGCAGACCTCTGACTGCTGGGATTGCAGGGAATGCCTGAGCCTTCTGGTAGTTCCAGAGGGTAATACAAGAAACACCTGTGTCCGGTGTGAGCAAATAGTTATTTCAGTAAGCATTGAAAGCATCAGTGACAGTGTGTTGACCATTAAGAACTCAGGTGAAATTCTGGTCAATTCAGGACAGTATGTTCTCCTTCCTGGGAGAATGGCTGATTCCTGCAGATGACCTCAGCTTTCTCAAGTTGCAAAGCTGCCAGGGTGGAGTACATGGTGCTACAACGTTATTCACTACCTGTAAGGTGAAGTTCTGCATGGACAAGCAGCAAGCCCAGCAAAGACACAGCTAGTGCTTCGCAGGGGAACAGTGCCTGGGGCTTGTATGGGTGGCTGTCGTGGGCCAGAGATATCCCTTGCATCTTGCCCTACTGGACAGGTAATGCTGGCACACAGATGGAGGACAGCTAATGCTGTGCTTGTTTACTGCATGCACGCTGCTATTTCCAACTCATGACTCTGTCCATGTTCCTTAGGGAGATTAAGCCTGTCCTTCTTTCTGCGAATCCTCAGCTGAGATCATCCACAGCTTTAGTATCTGTGCTACAGCAGGGCCGAATCCCATCCTGCAAACAGGTTTATACTCAATGCCAGTGGCTCCATCTATGGCAAGGGTGCCCACAGGTGTGCTGGGGACTAACTCAGAAAAAAACCCCCATGCCTCTTCCCCACCACTTTGCACAGCAGAAGCATCAGATGGTTGTTTCCTTTCCCAGAAGTTATTAAAGGGACTTCTGCATGTCGTTTCCAGAGGATAAATCCCAGGAGGACACACATAACTGTGATAGCTGTGGTCTCTGCCAGCAGCCCCAGCTGGGTTGGATCTTCCAGCCAAGGCTCTTCAGCAAAGTGGGATCATGCATGCAAAAGGCTTGGTGGCCTGCTCAGCAGTGCTGTCATTGGGATGACACATGACATGGAAGTGGCTGGTGTTGATCTAGCTGGAAAGCTATATATAAATATAAAAATTTCTATTTACTTTTGTAAACAGAGGATGACCTTCAGGAGGCTTCAGTAAATGGGACTGTAATGCCTGAGGTTGCGTGCAAGTGGTTCAGTACGTGATGGGCATGTCAGCCCACAGAGCCAGCAGGGCTTGACTGTCTGAGCTTCTTGTGGTGCTCAGAGCACAGCTTCTGCCTGCGGTGCCAGAGGCATCTCAGACAGGCACATATGGAAAGGGATGCTGTGGAAAATGTTGCAAGTCTTCCTTGTTTAATACTCCCATGGAACAAAAATATAAAGGCATCATGCGTCTCTTTTCTACTGGCCTTTAATGGGGACGTTTTCTTTGTACTTTCAAAAACATGCTATGCAATACACTGAAAGTGCTGTCCTCCTCTACAAAAACCCAACAAAACCAGCATAATCCTCTGTGACTGGAGAATTACACTTGTTAAGCCTGATTGCTTTTGACCTGGGTGGCAAACTCTTTGCTTGCCGTCCTGGCTCGGTTTCTAACAAGTCAGCTCCCATGGTTTAGGCAGCTGCCATTATGCCCTTTCTCCAGAAAGACATTAGGCACTTAGGTAAAATCTAGGTCAGCCAAATATATGTGGGAAAAAAAATCAAAACTTGTGTCTGAATAAAAATGTGGAATCGTTGCTTTTAAAAATTAAATTTCTCTTTTTAAGAAGTGTCTGTCATGACAATTCTGTTAAAAGTGGAGCTGAAATTACTGCCCAAGTTTGGAGATTGTTTAAATTTCCTTAATTGTTTTCTGAGAATTGACTCAGCAGTTTGCCAAGCTATAGTCACCAGATCCGAATGTGATGCCATCCAGAGCTGATCAGTTTTGCTTGTGTCTATAAAACTTTATTTTCCTAATGCTTTGCTCCCCTATTGCCAGTGGTTCACAGTTTGAGATTTCAAGAAGATAAGTAGTTTGTGGAGAGTCCTTCAAAGAAGAAATCCACTCCGAAGACTTCTGGGATGGTTTTTAATTTGCCTTACACTGAGCACACAAAACCCGATTTTCCATTAATATTTTATATATTTGTCGTAGTATAGAAAAATAGTACTGTCAAATCTTTGCATAGGCCATGTTTGCTTGTTGCTCTGAGTGTTGTTTTGTAAGTAATAATGCTGCTTTTGTTAAACCACAAGACAACTTTTCTCTCCACCAGGTATGTTTCAGTGATGTGAAAAAGAGAAAACAATGAAGATTTCAATAGACTCAACGTCTCAGCATCTTAGTTTAACCAACAGGATATGTCAAGAAGATGCAGCAGAGTCCTTTCTGTGTGTAACATCTTTAAGCCTGCAGCTGAATTGTGTAAACAGTTATTTTCTCAACAATCTCTTATATGAGGAGACTTCCTGTGAATTGCGTAACTTGAGGCATTAAAAACACAGTGAGCAAAAATATGACTGGGAGAACCTAGAGCATGAAAGAAAAATAACAGGTGCTTGTAAGTGTAGAAAGACCTTCTTCTGTAAGAATTATTACAAGGAGTTGGGGCTCATATCATAGCTTAGAAATCTTTCCTGCCTGGAAGAGGCATTTTTTCCCAGAGACAGCTTGGATGTCTGTTTTTGTCCTACCTTGCAGAGGTGTTAACTCACTGAAAAGATAACTTCCTCAAAGACAACCTTGATGGCCTCACGAGAGGAGGCGGGGCCAGGCAAGGCATTAAGAAGGCTGGGAGAGGGAAAAACAGTTCGTCCTTTCACACCTGGTGTATACACTGTTATGTTTAGCCTTCTCGCATTTAGAAATAAATCCTTCTACTGCCTGTTGTTTTGGGGGCACTGGGATTACTTTTCTCCACGTTTAAAAACTATTTATTTCTAAAGGTGAGAACATTAAACATAACAGCACATACACTGGGCATGAAAGAATTCACTTCCTGTAAGGCAGAAGAAGAGGAGACATTCAACCTGTCTCCAGGAAAAGAATGCCTCTTCCAAGCAAGAAAAACTTCTAAGTGAAATGAGCCCTAACCCCTCATAATAATTCTTGTGGAAAAGGGTCCTTCTACACTTACAATGGTTTTCTCTCCATTTATCACCAGCAGGAATGTGTGTAAAGAACTTTCATCATGTAGGTTTGGTCTCCCAGGGCTCTGGCTGCAAATTCAGTTCCTTCCCCACTGCTGCCTTCATGCTTAGTGACTCCCCTCATCACTAACTCAGTGCGAGGTGTCCACAGAAACTGGGGCAGCTGATTGAGAAAAGCAGCAGTGACAAGTGACAGGGATGGAGCTGTTAACTCTGCACATTTCCAAGAAGAAAGAGCTTGAAAGAAAAGGAGGGAGGAAAGATGACAGAGGAAACAAGCAAGCATCAGAAAAAGAAGAAATATCAGAAGAAGTTGTCAGAAAAATAAAACTGTGTTGGGGAGTTGAGAGCAAAGATTGGGAAGATAAGAAGTATGGCAAAGTAACTGGTTACAGGGAAATGTCTCCTTAATCTGGAAGGTACTTTTTTTTCCTTTAAGTGCATACATTCCTTTGATATCAGATGTCCAGATATAAAGAGGCTTCTCTGTCTTAATATGACTGAAATGTTGTCATATGTATGTATAGAGGGAAAGAATATATGTCTTAATAATTTGTAGCATCATCACTACATTTCCCACAAAGTAAACATGAGATTTCACAGTAACATAGTCAAGTAGATAAAAAAATATCTCTAATCTAGAGTACAGCTACCGGATGGGAAACAAAAAGCCCACACATAAACACATCAACTGAAAGGGTGCAGAGAAGGCTCTCCACGTCTCCACTGGGATGTCCCTGTAAGAAGGGCCAGTACCGGGGCTGGATCTCCACACCTCATATCCCACCACAGCACCTTGAGGAGGTACATTCCCAGGTGATAGAGAGAGCCTTTATGTGCCTTGGAAAGACAGGGCAATTACTTAAAAAAATATGTTAGTGATACTGGCTGCAGGTTTAACATCAATCTGTATTTCAGGCTGGCCAGCTTGGTAAAGGGGGTGGTGTCTGCCTTAGAGCCCTGAGCAGCATGCTGTGCTGTGGTGATGCCTCGCACAACTGTACGCAGGCCATACTACAAACAGTCCGGTGTAACAGCAGCTAAAGTAATTGTCCAGGCTCTTGACCCTGTTTCACACACAGCTGAGGCAATGACTTCTCTCTGAGGAGTTGTGTGCCTGGTTCCAGTGACTCCTTTCTGCCTGCAGTCAGCTGTTTCAAACATATGCTCTACAGAAGACATTGGTTTTGGCCCAGACACAGCATCTTTGGAGAAGAGGTCCAACTGGTTCTGTTTTGTTGGATTCTTTTGTTTTGGGGGTTTTTCTGAGTTTTGTATTCCTACCTGTTTCTTGTACACTTACTCCCAGCTCGCTAAACCTTCATTCTGGTTGCAGAGATCTTCACATACTGAGAGGATCCATTTCTTCACACTCTTACACAACTTCAAAGGTGAGCTTGATATGGAACATTCCAAATGATAAGAAATCCCCACACTGACTGTATATACTGACTTCTATTTCTGATTTCTGCTATCAGAATCTTCCTAGCTACAGGTCAGAACAAGCAGAGTTGTGCAGTTCATTGGACTGGTAAGCTAGTCTATGTTTAAGAGGAAGGCATACTGTGTATTTTGCCAATAGCAGGTTCTGATTTCCTCCCAGGAGCCTCCTTCAGTGCACTGGTAACTATTACCTGCTTTTAGACAAGCACTAAGACATAAAAGTTTAAGGATGTGTCCATATTCCACTTTGCCTTCTCTTACACACAGTTCTGGGAAATCCTTTAGATACATATGTGGCTGACACTGCAACCCAGCTTATATCCACCTCTAAAATTAATGAATTTAATTGAAACAAAGGTAAGCTGGTATAGAAATATATGGATGAAACAGAAAGAGAAGGCATCATATAGATGTTCATAGAACAAATACATACATCACAGTGAGGAAGTAAATATTGTTTCATTGTGCTAATCCTGCAGGAAGGTCATGAGTAGCTCAAACACATCAGAAAAGAATAATAAGGTATTAGTGCATTGATAGGTTTTAAGAACACCGTGAGGATTTTGTTGTAGTGTTAAGCCCCTGGTCATCTCATTTATTTTATAGACTCAACTTTCAAAATTATGGTTTTCTGTTGAGAGTGGTAGATAAGCACCCTGCACAGAACAAGCTGCTTATTCTGCAGTAGTGGCCATGATGCCGTAAGGGCCTCAGATAAAAAAATTGAAAAACACAGAGTGAAGGGGAGAAGCAGCTTTACTGGTCAAAGGCCGATGATCCAAAGAGGAAAATCATAACAATCTCCCCATTCTTATAACATTCTGAGCACCCATCCCCCATACTATCTAATTAAAGTCCCTCTTACTTCTATGTTACCCCAACATCCAACAGAATTGTCCCTTATTACTTAACCCCACCTGTGTCCACCCCTCATAGCCCTGGAAGCCTAACTCTGTGTTTTGTCTTATATCCCACTTATCTACACACATGCAAACACACAGGAACACAGGCTCTTCTGGCCCTTAATATTCCAAGTTATCCAGCTACCTAGCAAAAGTGAATTCTCTAAAATGTTAAGCATACCCCTTAAGGCATCTGCCAGAGGCACAGTGTATCACCATATTTCCCAAGAGTCCATGTGTTTAGTTGATATCTCCTAAAGATGACAGACTCCATTGGTTGTCTTTCCTTTCTTGCTAACCTTTTTCTCATGGTATTTGATATTTCCACTGTAATCCTCTAGAACCACTAAACAGGAGACAGTCTACTCTGCCCACAGCTTGCCTGTCTCTGCAGTAAGTCTCTTGGATTTAATCAAATGTGTGATGAGGTGTGAAACTAGTAGTCATAAATTAATGCTGTCTTATGTCAGAAGTGCAGTAAGTGACAAAAAAGAGTCTTTCATGGAGATTGTAATAATCTTTTATTTTTCTTCCTGAAGAACAGTCTGAATTCCCTCTTTCAGCAACACTCCATGGCATGAGAGGTGCTTGCACAGTTTGCTCTGAAAGTCCGGGTAAGACAGTGAAGGTGGATCCATTGCATTGCAGAGCGTCTGTTATTAGCAGTGTATTTCCCTGATCAGATTCTGATTCACCATAGTGTTTGGAACTGTTTTGTGCTGCACAAATTCTTTCTACCTGACAATTGCTGGGTGAGCAAGAACAGTCCCCATGCTGCATCAATGCACCGCACAAGCTCAATCAGGCAACTTGCTTCTAGCTGGTGCCTCCAAACTCCTGCTTTGGGGCAAGTTATTAGGGGCAGCTGTGTCACAGTGCCTTTGACCTGCTTCTGACTGGGGCAGCTGGATTGCCAACCGCATATTGGAGACAACTACTGAGAGGATAGAGTCCTGATTTGGACCCAGAAATCTCTTTTCTGTACAATAAAGAGTGTAAAGAGATGTGAAGTTCCCTATGAGGTTAAAATCAATGAGAGGAAAAATTATTTCACATCATTGTTCTGTCTCAGCCATACCCTTCATTTAGAAAATCTTCTGCTTTAGAGTGAGATGCCTCACAATCTATACTGTTTCTTTATCTTCCAACGAACGGTTCAAGCAAGACAGACTGATCACTTTGATTTTTGTGGAAGTTCTCGTTAAACAAAAAATGCCTGTGTGCAAGTTGCCCTGGCACATTCTAGTTTGGGTTCTGTGAGTTACCTTATGTGCTTTTCAGCAGCTCTGTACCGGGTCTTCCATATTGTTTTAATTGGCCTTGAAAAAAATCAGAACTCTTATAAATATTTTGACCTGCTGCTGGGCTATAGAAAACTATTCTTAGAGCAAACGATGCTATGGCAACTGTCCCTGCAATATGACACAGTAGCAAGAATTCTGTCTTCTTTTAATCTGTAGCTCCCAAAATACCTTCTACACATCCCAAGCCACCTGGCTTTCCCCACCTTCTTCAGAGCTGGGGAAGCAGCTCCTTCCCAATTTATTTTTCTAGTTCAGTCTGAGGCAAAACCATCTTAAGCCAATTTAAGTAGATCTGAAATAACGTACTCAGTCCCAGCTGTCATAACCTATATTGTAGGATATTCCCCTTGCTTTTCTATGACACTTTCCCAGAGGCTCCTATGATCTCATTTCCCCTCAGGGCTTGCTAAATAATCATTTGAGATGGACTTTATCATATACTACATCCCTCTTTGTATACCCTGCCAAAGGTGAGTTGTCAACTTCAAATCTTCTGTTTCCACATTTTTACGTCAATGTAACATAGCGTTTATTCAGAGGTTAACAATTCTGTACAACATCTCCTCTGACAAGACTGGTTTGAGTTTTATAAATCAAATTATGTTTGTTACAATAGCTAGATTTTTTTGAGCAATACATGTCATTTGGTTGGGACATACCTACACACATGTTGAGAGATGGGCTCTGCCTTAAAGAGGTGAAGACCTGGTGTTATAAACATGCTTAGAACTAGCCATTGCACATACAGATCTGTTAAGAACAGACCTATAGAAAAATCTGAAATGTTTCAACTCCACCAAACTATGCCAATTATCCACCAATTTCTCGAGTACACTGTGGGCTTGTACATGGCATCTTGCTAGTAACTGCAAGTGCTGTTTGCTTAAGTACCGAGCCACCTACAAGTTTCACAGCATTTGGTGAATAATTGAAGAATTTTTGTGTTCAGTACATCCCATATGCCATGACTGTCTTCAAGTGGCAGTACTATGATAGCAACAACATGGCTATTGAAAAATTCTGCAAATAACAGATAAATTCATCCCTGATGTAACCCCACTGGCAACTGACCTGCAGGCAGAAAAGCAACACACAAAACTGTAGGATGTCAAATAGCTCTTCCTGCTATTCTGCTTGGGCTCTTTGTGCTGCTGCCCTGCCAGTATGGCACTTGTGTGTGCATGACACTGATTTGCCAAGGCATGGCTCAAAATACCATTTTCAGCTCTTCATCAGGGCCCCATGGGCATTAGAAAAGTAAACTGTCATTGGTAAAATGTGGGCATGAATAAAAATACTTGCCCTGATTTCTGTGCCATAATAATCATAACGTCTAATATAAATTGTATTAACCTTATTCCTTTCATAAATGGTGTTTTAACCCTTTAAGGAGAAATACCAGGGTGACAGACAAAGAATAATGTATTGCATTTTAAAATTTAACTATGTTCCTCAAATTCCTTCCTTTTACTTTATTTAATTGATCCTGAAAGCATTTTAAGGTCACTGTCCTCCTTTTATGAAATACAATGTACTTTTGTATCTGATACAAGTTTTCACTACTGGAATGTAAATTCTCCAAAATACAAGCCTCTCATATTATGACTATTTCTTCCAGCTTTTTGTTTGTCCTCCTGCATCACAGGAGAATGGACAAACATTAAAGTTTAGCAGGGCAAAGGGAGGGAAAGGAAAGCGGAAGATGGTGCAGAGTCCTTCTCTGCCTCAGCTGCTGAACTTCATCCTCATACTAGAGCAATTTCACTCTGCCTTTGCTCCTGTTAATGAGGGCACAGGTTTGAACTCAGTGCTCATGCCTCAGGTGAACACGTGAGCCATCTGTCTGACCAACTTGCCAGCAGGTACTGAATCATCCACGCAGCAAGGAACATCTCCAGGAGGAAAGGAAGCAATAGCCTAACACATTCAGTGCAAGAATTTGGACTTTCAGCCCCCAGGGCCAGCAGTCTGTCTGCTGGGGTCTGGGGTAAGCCTCTTTACTTAGACAGCTTTGGGGTAAATCAAGCTATAAATTTNCCCCCGAGAAAGCTTCATCCCTGGTACCAAACACCCTACCACGTTAGCATGGCCTGGGCCCATATTTTCAGCAAAACCCCAACAAACAGGCTGCAGCCCCCTGTATGTGATATGACTGTACTCTAGCAACTCTCACTCTGACATTAGAACTCGTGTGTTGCAAAAACTCCCTTGTGCTGTGCCTGTATAAATAATGCTTTGTCGTACATGCGTATTTATGTAGTCAGTCTGGTTTTTCTGATGTCTCTAGGGGTGCAGGTGAAGGAAGAAGCATAAGCCCCACTGTGATTAACCCTTAACCTTCTCTGGCTGTGCACTCCTCTGCTTTTATGTGTTTTCCCAGCTCACTCCTCCCTTCTTTCCTCTCGTACCCAAAGATGAGTTGTCCCAGCAGTGACTAAATGTGCCAGCTCAATGGCAGGGCAGCAGCTCCCTCCCCTCCACTCTCCAAGCACTTTCTGGAGGAGGGACTCAAAGATGCAGGAGTTTTGAGTTTTTTTGGCTCCTGCACATCTACCAGGGATGTGAGTAGACAACTGCCTGGGCATAGGGCACTGTTGTCCTGCCACGTCTGAGCAAACTGTGGCACCTGGGTGTTTGTAAATGGGGCAAAAGCCACAGAAGCAGCCCACGTCGCTGGCTCCCTGGGGCTTATGTTTAATCCATCCTTGATGTTCTGCAGCATGCCTTTTTGTTGTTACCATCTAGCATGCATTTAGCACGCATTTTTAACTGGGTAATTATTTGTCCTTAGGTGAAGCATGTACATCAGCATCTGTCATTAGCAGCACCATGTGTTCAGTTCGTGCTGTACATCTTCCAGTACTATATTTGGATATCTTTGTCATAAAATACCTCAGGTGCCTTCTGAATGCCTCAGACAGCTCTTTGATGGACTCCAGACACCCTTCTCATTCTCCAATTATCTAGTTGTTTACCAGTTGCACTCTCAATCACTCTATTAATTGCAAGTAATTAGATTTCCTGTTTTTCAAGCTTATATGCTATTATTTGAGCCTGCCACCACATACAGATCAGGAATGAATGCTGCCAATTTGCACTGCCTACCAACCAAGAGCAAACAGAGTAAATGTCCTGAGAGAGATAGGGAGGACTTTGAGGTCTGCAAGGACACTGGGCACCATGGAGCAGCTCAGACTCCTAACTTCACCTTCCCTGCACAAACTTCCATATTGAAGAGGAAACTTGACCCCCAGCTGCACTTTAACCTGCAAGAATTGTGATTTCCCAAGTCTCTAGCCAACGATATCATGAGCACCAGAAGTGGTTGTTTTGTCCCATCTTTACCATATTTAGCATTTATTTTCCAAATATTGTAAGATATTGAGATATAAGGTCTCATGGAAACTTTATTTTTTTTCCCCCTTCAGTAAATCTTGCCATTCAAAATCAGCTGCTTTATATGTGATTTCCCATAGGAAAAACTTGCAATGTTATTATATTCCTATAAAAATGCATTTATTTCCCATTGGAATAATATACAATAAACACATCTTATTCCACTGCTTTTGTCACATTGAAAAGATCCTGTCATTTTAAAAAAATACACGAACTTGTTCAGGTTCTCAAAATATTGAAGGATCTACTTGACTCTAAATTAAGATTATTTACTTCCAGACACCCCTCAGTGCCACCCTGCCTTCCTTACACAGTCCATTACGAGGCTTCCTACAACTTCAGTGTTTGTGCCAATGAAGTTGGTGGACAAACCCTTTCTGCCAAATGAAATCTTACTCATTGCACAGCAATTTACTTTTATATTTAGCACTGGTTTCCTCATTGAGCAGATTCTACAATGTGTCCCAGAAAGTACTTGTGGTTTCTGTGGGAGCTTTGTGTAGGTTGCTTATGAAATTATACCTGTTGCTTATGTTCTCCACCAAAGAGCAAGCTGGAGCAGAGATGCTTCCAGCAAATTTTCAGTTCAGCTAGGACTGAAATTATTCCAGCTCCAGCAAATAAATAGCAGCATGATAAGCAGTCTGGGAAAGCCCACATAGCTGACACTACAAAACACCAAGGATACTGCAATGGGAGCAGGATTTGAGGAACACATGGCACTCACTGGGCACACTGTGTGTAATGACATGCAGTGGTCTGCTCAGGATTGTGGCAGCCAACAATAAGTCCAGGATCCTCCCCACATAGGCAGTTTATCAGGGGCTAAGCATCAATATGTCAAGAAAAAAAAACAAAAAACCAAAAACCCCAAATTTTTTCTGGTCCAGTGTAGGCTAACGTTTCAATGAGTGTTGTGGCTTAAGAAGGCATGTGAGTAAATGTGCTGAGGGGTCAGAGGGCTGGAGTCATCATGGAGCATCAAGGGGTGAAGAAGAGGTTGAAGAGGCTGTGCTTGCACATTAAAGTTATTTCTCATAGGAGAAGACAGTTTAATAATTACTTCACAGTCTTCAGAAACACATTTATTCAGTACTAACAAGAGATTAAACAAATATTGAAATATTAGTACCCACTTTAATTCTTGTTCAGGGAAAAGGAATGATTGTATTTTTTTTGGGCTGAATACACTTCCTGGTCTTATCAAATACACATCACTTTTCCTGCTCCTTGTACCTTCGACAGCATCTTTTGTTTTCTTTTAAAATACTCCTGCTAAGTGCAGAGAGATGCATCTGAGTTACCATTGTTTTATGGTAACATTCCTTAATGGCTACACAAATAGTTCCTCCTTTTCCTTCTCCTACTTTCCTAGCCTAAGTGACATTTATTTTTGTGCAATGCTGGATTTGATGCCCGAGTACCACTGAGGGCTCAGCTGAGACCTAATGCCACATTTGCCCTCTTTGGAGAAATTAGGAGTGAGAATTTTGTGTTTCTTTTTTGTTCCACAGTGGACAACTCTAAATGGAAAGGAGCTAGCAGCCATAAACCACTCCCTGCCTGCAAAATGAGTAATATTTCTAAGCAGATTTTTTTTTCCTGGCAAGAGATAATAAAGCAAATCTTCACTCTCAGTAGAAAATCCTGTGCATTTCTCTTCTTATTAATCAGAACAACTCTTTATCTTTTTACTGCAGTGCAGTTTGGACCCAATATTGTCACATGGCTGAGGGAAGACTCAATTGGTGGAACAATAAATCACAACAGAAAACAGAAAATGATCACAGCACTGAACACGGAGCAGGTCCTCATTTCAAAAATGTATTAATGTACAAAATTCCAGAATAAGTATTTTATTAATGCATGGCTTTTTAGTATAGTAATTTTACAGCCTAATTGCATTCCAGAAGCAATTATCTCTTGTAATACGAGATCTGGATGTAATGGAGACATTAAAAATGTCTGTGTACTTAATGACAACTTAAAGTCTTCTGCATCAAAAGCCCTTTGTGTGCAAGACTTTTCTCACGCAGCTATGCCTGTAAGACTAATGCATTTTTCATGTTTTCACATGCTGCAGTGCAGGTTTGGCAAATGGGGGGCATGGTTATTGGCTTCCTGGACTGAATTCCAGGACTGTCATGGCAGGACCAGTGGCTGAGTCATCTCCCCTTTCTGCAGCTCGGGTGCTCTGCAAGTCTGAGCAATACTACATGCTTTTCCGTCAGGACCTGGATGTTGGCACAAAGCCACTGGTGACTTTGTCCCCAGAACTGCTCTTTACCAGTAAAGCTTTGATTTCAAGCCTCACTCCCGCCCTTCCAGGACAGGAACCATCAAAATTATGCTTTTCTCAACATGATCCTGTTATTGAACCTTTGTCCAAATGAGTTTTAAACTGGCCATATTAATTGCATGTTACATTTTAATCACCATGTAAGCACATTCTTTAAGTACTTTGTCCTTTAGGGAAGAGGCCTTGTCTCTGCTGGGATCGAGACCTGGTTTCTGTGCTTATCTAGAGACTCCAACGTGTATGTGTGCTCTGAATTGAGAGAAGCTTATCTGGCCAAGATAAAGCATATGGAGAAACCAAAGCCCTTTATGGCCAGCTACCCTGGTGTCAAGCATCCCAGCTTCCTAACAAGTTTTTGTAAGTATTAGGACTTCTGACATAATTTCAAAGAGCTAACATGGCTGGGAAAATCCAGCCCTTTTGGTCATCATGGGAACATGTCTAGGGAATCACAGAATCTTAGAACCCCAGAATGATTTGGGTTGGAAGGGACTTATGTCTCCACATGTACTACATGTACTAACTTTCTATCCCTACACATCAGCTTAAAAACAGTGATTTTTTTTTTTTTTTAATTTGTGGACCAGACAAAATATATGAACTTTCCTTACGTGATATGGGTAGGGCTCCTAAATCTGCTGATCACCAATAACAGCTTGCTAGCTAACACATTGTTACAATCCAGTTTGGAAAAACCATCCATGCCTACTACCCAGTATACATGCCCACCAGAGTTCAAAGCCAGATGCCTGTTTGATCATCCTTCAGGATCTCTGGGCAATTCAGGATGAGGAATTACATCCTGTCAACCTTGCACTGAGTTCACTATTTCTTATTCATGTAGAACTGTTGTGGTAAATTTGGGGACTGCACAGACACACTGGGCAGTTGGACAGCCACATGTATATATATCTGTTACACAAGGTGTGCAAAGAGTCATCAACCAATTTTGAGGATTATTACATAAGCATATACAAACTTTCTTTTCAGAAGGGTATAAGTAGAACTGATAATTCTGAGGGTTTTCTTACTAAAGCTGTTGATTTTTGGGAAGTTATTTTACACAAAACAGTGCATTGAGACCCAGCTTTTGCAAAAGTACAATGTTACTCTTCAGGCTATTTCATGTCAGAGCACATCTTGTTAACCAAAGCAGTGAATGCATGCACATGGGAGGAATACAATGGCTATGATGTAATAAAAATCCACTAGAGTTGGACTAATCTGCTTTGATCTACAATTTTCATACAGGTAAGTTGTAAAAGTCATAAAGCTCTGGGACCTACTTACTGAGGTAAATACTGGGTCACCATATATTTAGCAGTGATAACACAAAATATAGTGTAAAAAAAAACTTCCTGCAACTAACCACAGAGGGGTAAACAGGAAGAGGTTTGCCTGGATGTATTCTTAGTTGCTTCTCTTTGTACTGATAAATCAGTGAGTGGTCTGCTGTATTTTCTCTGTTCTAGGAGTTAAGAGTGCTCAGAGAAGGTCTGTAATTATTTCACTCAGTCTTTCCTTTATGGAGGGAACTGAAAAACAACCACAACAATCCCACTGAAAAGCTGGACTTTGGAGAAGGGAAAAAAAAATCTTTTTTCTTCCATCTTCCTCTGCCATGGGGATCATGGAATAAAATTGTTTGGTCACAGGCATCTGTAAGATAACAGGTGTTATCCTACAATTAGATTAACTAGACATTTACCTGGTGGCAGTATACTGTAGTGATGAGGCAAAATCAGAACAGATGCCTCTTGGAGAACTCCTTAGGGCTTATTTGATGATGGCATGGTTTCACTTCATCCACAGAGCGAAGAAGTTTCATGCCAGGAATTTTCAGAAGACAAACAAATGGTTCTGACTGTTATCCTGCTTGCTTTGTACCACACATATGTGAACCACAGTTACACAAAAGGAGCAGTTCACAGCTGATGTCTCTGTAGACACTTTCTCATGGTAAACAGGGCTCTAAGTCTCTGGATAGCCCAGGAGTCAAATGCTTCAGGCATTACATGCTCACATAACAGGAGATGACTCCTAGTTGCTTGGCAGGTTGCCTTCTAAGTGCTTTAGAAAGGTGCGGTGGTTTTGTTTGTTTTGATTTGTTGGTGTTTTTTTATAAGAAGTTGCCTGCCACACACAGTGTTTAAGTTGTGCAGTTTTTTGATGTAGATATCACAGTGCAGCACCACAGCAGAGTTCATCTGACAGGTAGGTTTTTTCATCAGTGAACTTTTCCTGCGGCATGTAAGACTTCATCTAGTGCTAGTACTGCAGCCAGTAATGAAAATAACATCAGAGGTAAATAATAAATGAGCAAAAACCTCAGGTTTTGCTGAGCATCATCATTTGAGCAGGAAAATCAGGCAGAACTCTCCTAAAATATTTATGCAGGAGACAACTCACCAAAACCAAGGGACAACCACTGAGTTCATGTGAAGTGTGCAGATCTGGTGAATCATGATATACTTCTTGACACCCAAAGCATTGGCATGTCTATGCCCTGAATAGATCCCTGCTGGACAGAGAGGAGGTGGTCTGAGCAGAGGTGGGTATTTCCACACTCTACTCATTATGGTTGGGATAGAGTTAGATTTATTCAGAGTAGCTAGTGCGGGACTGTGGCTTGGAGTTTTTGCTGAACACAGTTTTGATACCACAGGGATGTTTTCATTACTGCTGAGCAGGGCTTACATAGAGGCAAGGCTCCTCACCCAACCACACCAGAGATCAGGCTGGGGGGAGTGCACAAGGAGTTGGTAGGGGAACATAGCCAGGACAGCTGACCCCAACTGAACAAAGGGATATTCCAGATGTATTACATCATGCTCAGTACACAGAGTTGGGGGAAAAAGGAGGAAGGGAAGGACATTTGGAATGACAGCATTTGTCTTCCTCAGTCATGGTTACGTGTGATTGGGCCCTGCTGTCCTGGAGATGGCTGAACACCTGCCTGCCATGGGAAGCAGTGAATTAATTACTCATTTTGTTTCACTTGTGTGCACAGCTTTTGCTTTCCCTATTAACCTGTCTTTATCTCAGCCCACAGGTTTTCTAGCTTTTACCCTTCCAATTCTCTCCTCCATCCCATCCCCATTGCTGGGGTGCAATCAAGCAGCTCTGAGGCTTAGTTGCCAGCTGGAGTTAAACCGCAAGTACATAGTCCTGGATGGTGTATATTCACTTCTCTTTTAAATATTTGGCCTTTCTTAAATGCATCACATGGTTAGAATTGCAATGCTCAGACTTTTCTTATTTTCTCTCAGCTATTTACCAGCTTCTCTGACCAGGACATAGTGTAGATTTATCTTTCTCTGACTCTCTTAATTTTCTTTAGTTATTGTTTTTCTGGGGTTTTGTTGTTGTTTTTGTGACATGGCACTCTTCTCTGCTAGAGTCCTCCACACAGTATTCCTATGAGGTTTCTTTCCTCAGACGCTCTAGCAACTTCCTCTTACTGTTTTGGCACTTCAGCTCTGCTCTTGTTCAGTGTCTCTGATTGTTAATATTGTCAAGCATGATAGTGCAGCAATGAAAGTTCTCTATCATAGCTGTCAAGGCATGTCCTAAAGCTCATACAGTGGAAATCTTTGTGTTCTTTCCATTTGAAACTGTTTGAATCATTAGAGTAATAGTTCTGCTTACTGTGTCAATGGTAACTTTCTGCACCATTGAAGGCGTATTCTGCAGAAAGCAGGAGGTAATGCTTCCTGTCCTGCCATCTACTCTCATGCTCAAAACTCCATCTGATGACTAACTGTGTCAGTGTGCTCTAACTTTCTGTGCTATTCCCGCAGTCTAGTCCTGAAACGAAAATCCACAGAGTAAACATCTCCTATAAATGTGCCTTTGTCTTTTGGGCAAAATGTTGCGGTCTTTACTGGCTTTGCACAGTCTGTGCCAGTCTGCAGAGTTTCATCCAAGCATTAACATCCATTAAAATCTGGAGGTTGCCCATTACACAAACCATCCTGAGCACAGTGACAACTTACAGGAAATGAAGGAAGGGTGAAGAGCCCTTCCTCCTCCTCCTCTGGCTGTCGAGTTCTGTGCTGTGATGCTCATGCTGAGCATTTCTCAAGTGGTCAGTGAGTGAAGATGTTCTCTTTTGCGCATTCTTGCTTCCTTTAGTCTTGCAACATGGACTGATTTCTAGATGCGCTGGATATTAGGGAACTACCATGTTTAAACACAGATCTTTAGCTTTCATATCATCTCCACTGATGCACAAGTTAGTTTTATTCATAGTGAAATTTGCAGAATTACTCTAGGCAAGAACAGAAAACATTTGCATCAATCAGCAATATAGCAAACAGCCTGATTTGATCAGTTTCACTTGATTTATTTTAATATGAATAAGCCTCCTGCAGCCAGTTTGGGGAAAATTTGTCAGTTACTCGTTTATGAGAAAAGTTACTCCCCAAGAAGATTGATGAGTTTCAGTTATTAGATATATTTGCTCAGGTTCACATTATTTCTTCTCATGTCATGAAAAACATAACTGTTAAGAATATTGCAACTGAATGTTTTGGTCTAACTTTCTGTGGTTCACAAGAAAAGACTTGTGTTTTATATTTAGACTGTAACTAAGTTTGATCTATTTTATGTGGCATAGCTGAAAGAGGGTAAATTACAGGAAGTAAACATTTTACTTACTAGAATAAAGCTCCAGAGATCAGGCAGTACTTTAGTGCTGTGAAATTTCTGCTCTGAGAATTTGGGTATGAATGATAACTAGAGGTTAATCTCTGACTTTAAAAATCCCTATGAATATGTGGCTGCACAAATTTCTGGCATATGACAGTACAGTAAGTCACTAATGGTTTGTGAGTAAGTGTGATGAGTTTATTGGCTTCACTAATTCAATCACCTATTATTTGCTTTTTGAGAATTTTTTCTTCCAAATGCCAATATTTGGGCATCAGAGAAAATATGGAAACTCTGTCATTGTTCATCTGCAGAGTGATGCTTAACCAGCACCGCTGAATTGTTGCCATTCATTCCTTTCCTACTGTGTGGGTGTCAAGCTGGCAATTCCTAAGTACAAGTCACAGCGAGCCTTGGGGAAGCAATGGCATGGGAAAAGGGATAGCCAAAGGGATAACCAAAGACATTACTCAAGAGGAATGCAAGAGGACTAAATGGCTTTAATGAATGCACCAAGAGAAGAATAGAATTAATTCCTACATCTTGAATCTGAATAACATGTCAATTCATTAGACAAGATATAAACAAATAAGGAATTCAAATAGGATATGTCAATTAGTGGGGAAAAAAATTTCCAGCATTATTACCATGGCAGAGCAGTTCAGACAGGATTGCCAAAGACCATCATGCAGATATCCTGAAGTGCTCTGATAAATGCAATTTTTATATTTTTTATATTTTAGCAACTTCCTTCACATGAGATTAACCCTAGCATTATTCGTCATCTGAATTCTTTATAGTATTGTACAGTTGTTTTGTCAACTGCTTAAAAATAAGGATGACCTATTATATTTAAATAAATATCTTAATTATGTCTAGAAATAACCTGTTGAACTTCTCACTGCTGTGAAATGCTTTTCATATTATAGATTAAAGCCTTATGTCTGGATCTGATTTTTGTCACACTTTTCTAAGGGAAAATCTCTAACTTGAATTGCACATTGTCCCTCTCAATTCCTTATACACAGTGGATACATAAATCTCGAAATTGCAGAGGCACTGTTTTTCATGTGGCAGCAATCAAAAAGCTGCCTCCCTTCCCAGTAGTTTTACAGCTATGCCTCAGAGCTCCACACTTTAGCATCCCACAAGCTTGATGCTTGCACTGCCTTGCCCTGGAAATAAGCTCACAACCAATGGAAGGTGTGCTGTGCTCTGACTTGTCATGTCAAATCTAGATTTCCAAGGCCTGTGTATTTTGTTTTGAAGTGTTGAAGGGTGGGTGATACTGACAATCAGAATATCCAATCTCCTGCATTTGGATAGAAGCTTTTTTCTGGTTATTGATCAGCAGGCAGGCCTTAGTCTTTCATGAAAGAGTATTCCCATAAAACAGCTTCTGAATCTCTCTTGCACAGGAGAGACAAACTGAGCAGTTTGATGATAATTTGGCTGGTTGTGAGACGGAGTTGACATCTTGGGATTTGCTGTGTGGTACAACCTGGCTATGGCTGCAGGTTCCCATGCACTTGACAGGACTCAAAAGCAAGTGAATCCAAATCTCTTTACCGTATTTCTTCCCATTCAGAACTGTGAAATGCATCCTTCCGATTAGACCTGTCTGCTATGCTTTTGTCATAGATTTTTCTGGCTCACCGAGCAATAAATTTCGAAAGCAGCTGGCATCTTAGAAGCACAGATAATAAATAAAAAAGTAAATAATTTAATAAACAAGCAAGTATGTCTTTGTTGCAAGTTTAGAAGAGCTCTGGGACCACATTAGCCTGGGTGAAGTCTGAAAGAGCAAACAGTAAAGGTAAAACACAAGATGATGGTATGTAGGTGGCTAAATGGAATTCAACATGTAATTATGTGACAGGAGGGTATGGTTATGAATCACAAACTGTGCTGCCATTTTTAAAGTGAGGACCGCAGTGAAACAGACCACACTATCATTTTAAATGACACAAACGGGTCTCAACCTTGTTTCTTCCTATCAATCGTGATTGACTACTAACTTTTTTTAAAAAGTATGTAATTGCTAGGAATGCATTTTGCTCTGTTTCTCAGAACGCACTGCTGCTGAAGTATACAGTGAGTCACCTAATTGAACTGGGATGTGTGTCATTATATAAGGAGAAAAACAGATTCAAAGTACCACCCAAGCACCAATGTGTATTCTGATTTTGATTACAGTCAATAGACTTGGAAATCGTTTATTTATAAAAAAAATTAAATATATTCAAAATTGTTTAAGGCTGGAAGTTTAGAGGACATTAGTTTAAAAATAAACAGACTAAAAAACAGGAAAATATTCTTGCATCTACTGATTGACTGAAAATTTCAATGTCTTCTGGTATTCATGAGAAAGAAGAAAATTCTCCTATTTTTCTCAGCCACTGAAAAATCTGGTATTTTCATAACACCAACTAAGAAGAAGATTGCTTGGAGAGCAAGTGATATTTCCAGTACAAGATACAGACACTAGACTGGAGGATGGTTTACAAAATGTGGACTGTAGCCCCAAGGTAAAGATGGATGCTGTGTAATTGCTTACGTTATGTGATAGGGTGTGTCCAATCCTGCTTTAGCAGGATTAATGCTAAAGGCAGTGGCAAACAACAGCCCTGGTAAATCCCTGACTGAAAATGATGTCAGAGCTATTAAAAATAATGAGATGCTCATATTCACAAAGCACTTTGGGTAGATGTAAAACCCCTTATGCAGCACTTTGCAGGGTGGTGGGAGGGGCAAAAAAACCTTTCCCCACATGAGGATGGTAAGCATGCTGGTGTGGGTGCCTGGTTAACTCTGCCTGCCACCATTTCTCCTAGCATGGCCTTACAGCTGCATTATGAGCTGCTAGGAAGGCCACTGGCATTGCCAATTTCCTTCCATGAAGCTGTCCCAGCAGAAAGCTCAGCCTGGCACCATTTAAACCTGAACTTTCCATGTCTGACCACAGTGCCATGGCACTGCCCAGTACACTGCATGCTTAATGCAGATGGAAAGGATCCAGAAGTTTAAGACTTGACTATCTGCATGGCTCAGCTTGGAGCAAGGTCTTTATATGGTGGGCTGATACCAATGCTCATGGTGACCTTCAGACCCTGCTCAGGGTGACTTCTCACTCTCCAGCAGTAATTCCTCAGAATAAAAAAATTGTGTAAAACCTTAAGGTTTTAGCCTACAATTAATTATCCCAGCTTCTCAAAGCATTAGCGGCTTTTGTAGGTTTTTGAGGCTGCTTTACACAGCGACACTTGAAACCCCAAAGTCTTTTCAGGACTTAATTGGAACTCAATCAAATAAGTGTTGGCATACTGCTTAGACAGCAGGTTGGAGTCTGCATGTTCGATGCAGAGTTAGCAGGCAGGGGATATAGGAGGGTGGGCAGGAAAACAGAGGCTAGCAAGAAAGGAGATGTCTTCATCTGTTACCTGCCATTTCTCTTCCCTGGCTGGTCTCTGGAGGAGATCTCCCCTTAGTCTCCCAGCCCCACTAGACGCTCTGCAGGTGTTTGGTGCTTCCCTCCCATGGTGGTACGGACTGATTCCCCCCAGACTCAGAAGGCATCTGTACTGCAAAAAGGCAGAGAAAACAAAGGCAAATGACAAACAGGGCTTGTGTGTGGGTCTAGTTTTTTTGTCTCTTATGCTTGCTCCTCAAGAATTTGTTTTCCTTCTGCTGAAGGAATCAGTGCTGCTGCTCATTCAACTGCTCTCTTCTCCACAGGAATAAATCTCCCAGCACATTTCCACTTGCCAAGCTTCAGGTAGACATGAACTTTGTGTAATACAGCTTGGTTGCTGTAGACCAATCTACTATTAATAACTCTCCAGCTTCTCAAGGATTTAAGGTCCCTTGTACTTCTCAGTAAGTTATATTTACATGGTACTTATATGACTCAGCAGGTTTGTAAAAAGCCACAGCTGTGACAACAGTCTGTTGGGATCAACAGATGGAATTAAATCAAGCTCCTCACCCTGCTTTCAAATCAGATTATACTTGTTGACACAGATTATTGTTCATGCACCATGAAGCAAAACTTACATTAGAGTGTTTTACATTTAATAAACAGGTAAGGCGAACATACAGGCATTCCTGGGCATAACTAAATGCAGCTTTATTTATACTTACATTCAGAAAAGACAAGAGTTGAAAAATGCATGTAGGAATCAGTGGAAGATGGGGTGTGGTGTGTGCAGATCAGTGTGAAGGCATTTGCACACAAACACTTGTGTGCAAGCACAGATGTACAGGCTGTGTACAGATGTGTAGGGTTTGCCTTTAATTTCATCTGGGCTTAATGTATAAATATGAGGATCTAATTTTTATATTAAGGATAAACTCTTGCTTGGTTTAGAATGAGCCTAGGTGGATGAGTTAATTAAAGGTAACAATAGTTCGTTGGCTGCTAATTAGGGAATTAATTAGTCATAAGATAGAGTGTCACTCCTGCATGTGAAGGAGCTGACTTCATATTGTCTGGGAGGAGACTGGCTTTCTGTCAGCAACAGTAAGTNAAAAAAAAAAAAAAAAAAAGCAGCTGATTATTGATTAGTACTTTTGCCTTGAATGACCCAATAATTAAAACTGAAAACTAAATGCATTGATATAAGCTGTTGCTTTAATGTACTTTGTTTTCTGGTGTAATAAATTGCATGAAGCCACTGCTCTTTGGACAGTAAATTAAACACAAATTAAAAATGAAACCCACCTTTGTCATTCCAATGATAAGTTGCATTTAACAACACCACCCTTAGAGCCTCCTCTTAGAATTCTTTGTGGTTCTGTAACTTTCAAAAACCATGATACTTACAGCATAATGAGAAAAGCAACCACTGCACTTGTGAGTAAGTTAAAAAGTGTGCCTGAAGATGTTCAGTGTCAGGAACAGACTGTCACAATATCAGTACCATTTTAGGCAGCCCCAAGTTAATTTCCTAGCTAAGAATCGACACATGTGATTGCCTCTGTGTGAAGTGCTGCAGCTGCATCACTGCAGCAAACCCAGTTCAACTACAGAGACAGGAAGAACTTAGAACTGTGGAGGATAGGATCTAGAAGGCAGAATGTAATCCTTTGGTCCAAAATTAAAAGTGATGGTTCATTCTCTATCTTCATGGAGAATCTCAAGGGGCAGTGACGTGGCCAGCATTTTCCATACCACTTCTCAAGTGAAAGTCTGTTCTACAGAGTTATGTGGTGGGTGCAGAGCCAGGACTAGATAGGCAAGAAATACATAGTCTGCTACAGCTCTTGACTACTTTTGAACCACTCATTCTTAAAAACACACATTCCTGGCTTTAGATGGTGCATACTAAGTTAGACTATTGATCCATACAGGCATCAAGACAGATCTCTACTTTTGTTTAAAAGTCATGTTTAAAAAACATGAAAGGCCTACAGAAAAATACAACTATCACAATGATTCCAGTCATTATTAGAAGAGCTTTTTTTTTTAAGTAAAGTTTAAGAGCATTCTGTAAACAAGTTTCAAATAACTATTCTGCTGGCTATTTCAAAGAAATACCCCAGTGAAGCTGCAGGGACTGAAAACATTTGGCAGCCAGGAAATAAAATGTTAAACTCACCAGCATTTTGATACCTGGCATTAGTGTATTCCTGTGCTTTGAAGATGAAAGTATGTACTGTGAAAGCACCAGCCAGTGTCACTTGCCTTTCTCTTCCATTCCTGGCATACACTCATTAGTGGTGCTGAGGGATTACCAAGTATTTTAGTCACTAGGATGATAACAGAAAATGTTACATCATGGCATTTCAGTTGGAGGAGGAGCAGAGGATGTATCCTGTTAATTTTAACAAAAGAAGAGAGGTACTTCCAAGCAAATAAAATTAAACACTCAATGAATTTTGTTACATATGATATCTTCTCTAAGGTAGTCATTGTGGACAAACACATATCCACACATATTATTGCAGCTGAAATTAAATGTTCATTTTTCATGTTGTTATCCAAATGCCCCATGGCGGCACCAGTTTATTTACTTGAGCTGTCCTGTCTTTGAACCTCTAGTAAAAGAGGAAGAGAACCTGTATTAAAACCCAAAAGATCAGATTTCCAACTGTCACAAGCCGGAAGTGACAGTAGTGGATCCATGAAGAGGAAAAGTTTGTCACACTAACCTGACACATTCCTGCTGTCTGAGGCACTCTGCTCTTCACAGTGGCAGGAAGAAAGCAGCTCGCTGCAAAGTCCTTACATAAGATGAGCATTTTTGTGTTCCTGGAGTGATAAAAGTTCGGGTCAGCATACCCATCACTGGGGAGGCAGGAGGTGCTCACTGTGCTCATCAAGCTAAAGAGCAAAATTAGGTATCAGAGTCTCTGGGCAGCAACTTTAAACCTTTTGTGCCGTCTTTGCCAAGCAGGCACTCCCTGAATTCATTTAGTAACACAGTGATGAGACAGTGTGTTTGAAAGCTGGTGATGGAAAACCAAAGTGAGGAAACATAAAGTAATATCAGTCTCAAGGGTGAGAGGATTATGAGATTATGTTTTGTACTTGGCTATTTTTTCATTCTCAGTTATTTTTTCAGTCTCAGGACTAAGTCCTGTGAGGCTGTAGAACAGAGCTCACAGAGGTTTCTTACATGAATAGACCTCCTTCTCCTCCTTATGGAGAGAATGGTGTCCTCATGAGTATGTCTGATTTTTAAATGGTATGCCAATTTTGAATAGGCAAAATTGAAGCTAAGGACCTTCTAAAATCCTTGCCAAAGTAGAACAAAAATTGTGTTGACCTCATTAATTCTGTCAGGCTCACTTGGCAACTTATGCAGGTAAAGTATTGAAGTATTTCTTCTTTAGTCTATCCTCATGTGAATTCCAGGTAAAGATGCAGCTGACAGATTTTGACTCTCCAGCATTTCATATACTTGTGAGCTCTCTGCCTAGAACTGAGTGGAAAAGGAAGCACCTGTGTACTCTGTGGTGAAGCCTTGGGAGTGAGCTGTAGAGAACAAAATGTCTTTCTGTTGATAGTATTTTGCAATCACTTTGGGGTTACAGTATCTTAACAAATATTTATTTAAGTGTATGGCCTTCCAATTCTGTCCCCATAAGGAGAGAGCCCCAAGTCAAATCACTGCCTAAAGCCAATGTAGAACAAGCAAAGCCAATGTAGAACAAGCAAAGCATCCCAAGACAGAGTTGTGGGTTCTGTAGTATCACTATGGGGAAAACACATGCCATGATTTCATCCATTGCTGCTCCAAACTAGTCCCTCGTGCTGGCAGGACTCAGGACTGTATTGTTCAGGCAAAATAAGAATTTGACAGAGTTCAATAAATTCGATGAATTAAAATTTTTTATGTTTTTTATGTGTTTTATTAATTACTGCATGAAAGAAACATACACAAACCTGAGATACAACTGAGTTACAATGATTCACACCGAAATTGAAGAAGTAAGGGTTAAGGAAGATCAATGCATTGAGCCACAAGGAACAGAGTGGAGCCCCTTACTTTCTTAAATCTTGATGGACCTAGGATCAGCTAGGACCAGTCTCAGTTTCAGGCTTGGACAACAGTTTAAGTCTAATGGAATTACCCACACAAATTTTATAATAACTAATATTGACTAACTACATGGATTAGTAATTTTTCCTTAGTATTAATTCAGCGTGATAATTGGTCACTTAGCAAGGATCTGTCATGAGAAATATCTCTGCCTTGGGCAAGGTAGGATCTCTTACTCTCAGGTGAGGATTTCAGACCTTCAGAGGTGTCCCTGCTCAAGGGGAGTCCCTGGCATGCAGTTTATCTGCAGGGCAGGGGAAAGCTCAAACTGAGCCCATCCCCATGGTAATATTTATAGAATGAAGTAGCTGGTGGCTATTCAGTAACGTAGACAAGGTTGATTCTTCATTTTATCTCTGGTATCTTTTTCTATATTTTGGTTCTCTTGTAATTTTTGGGCTTTGAAACCAGCTTTGGGAATATTTTTCCAAGGCACTCTCTTTTACGTGAGCCAGAAGCTGCCCAGCTTGCAGGTTCACTGCAGGGCATAAGGCCAGTTGCTCCTTAGTTAGCTGAACTGAAGGACTATGAGAGATCAAGTATATTCCTCACAGGTGGGAAATCCTTACAGGTTTAAGTATTGGCTGGGACACAGACACATACGCCCTGGTGACAGAGTAAGTCTGAGCGTGATGTAGGGAAGGAAATATTTGAGCCGTTGAAAGTGCTGAACACCTTGCGCCAGTGTCCATGTACAATGGTCCATTCTCATCATCCAGCAGAAACACAGGAAAACTCACTGTATTACAGGAGTACCAGAAGGTCTCTTTGCTCCCCTAGTGGATCAGGCCCATGTAGAGCTGCCAGCTCCACCATCCATCACAGTGCATTTAACGTAGCCAATGACAGGGACATCAAATGGCACGTGCAAAGTAACTCTGAATAAGGCTGAAGTAATCTGCTGTCACAGTTTAATCCCAGCTGGCTATGAGGCCTCACAGGCATGAACAGACATCCCATTCCCTGGCTGCAGAGCACAGGGGTGAGGGCCTGCTGGAACCCATCACATTTGCAGCCACACAAAATCTGAGACAGGGGCCCTTCAGACCTCTATGCAGTGTTGAGTTCTCTTCCAGCCATGAGCTGGCATGCCACGCATATAACACTTATGCTTATATGCCTTGCATACGACTTTCCAATTAATATGATTTTGTTCAGCTAATTGTGAGTTACAACCAGCTGAACTTTTTCAGGTAAAAAGACCAATCCCACAGAATTGTCAGCCCTTACAAACACTCCTAGTCTTTTTGGAAGCAGCAAGGCTATGGCCTTCTTGTGCAACTAACAAACATGCCCAACATACTTCATCCACTCAGATCTACACATACACAACAACTCTGCTCCTGACTTGCATCCTTTTGTCTCCTTCATCCTGCCCAAACTCTAACTTTAATCACTCCAAAAATTTTAATTAGGTCCTGTTTTCAAAGAAACAAAAATCTGATTGGATCCCTATACTGTCATGTAAAGAAAATAATACAATGCTTTGCTTTTGTATCCTCTGTGAACCATGGTTATCAAGATCAATCTTTCAGTTGTGGTAGGACAGCCAGGGAGAGTTTCTTGTGCATGTGTGGGATACACTTTCTACAGAGAGTAGGTGCAGGGTTGGGCATTAATTCTGGTCATAAAATATTTGGCTTCAAACATTCACATAAAAAACAATTTATTTTTTCTTCTGGCAGAGTGTTGAATATTTCACATCAGGAGCACTCTCGAATACTTCACAGGAAATGTAGTTTGTGTTCTTCATCCTCCCATTCTGCCTTAGTTTACAAAGTCTTAAGAAAATGTTATCTCCTATCATGTAAAATCTTTCCTCTCCCTTTTCTCTTCTTTATACTAAAAGGGCACTCAGGTTATTTGGGAGCTTTTGGTTTTTATGATGAAGCTCATTTCTTCAGCTGCATTTTTTTCCAGTGAATTACCAGCCCTATCTTGAGCTTAAACATGGTTTCAACCAAGTTTAAGTGGTGTGTTGAACTTTTGTTTTCCCTGTATACACATAATTTTTTCCCTAAAACTATATGCTAGCTGGACAAAGACAACTTGATTTTAATATATTTCCAATGCCTTTTGCATATGTTCACAAGACACTATGCTGAATAAGTGATTTCTGCTTATGCAAGGTGTGATAGGAACGCAAGGAAATTTCTTTGTCATTCTTTTTGTAATAAAAAATATCACAGCAGAAGACAACACCTCCTACATGTTAAAAAGAAAAAAAAACAAACCTGAATATGTAGTAGAAGAGAGATAGACAGGATCTTCTCAGATATGCAACGTCTTCAAGAGACCCAGGCCCTGAGTGCAATGGAGATGCAGACAGTCTGTCTTCAGTAAAACAGCATTGACAGCCTCTGGGGAGAGGAAGGGATGGAAGGTGGTGTCTTCTGCTCTGTCTACAGGCCTGTAACTATGACATAATTCCATAAATTCATAGAATTGTAGAATGATAGAATGATTTGACTTGGAAGGGACCATACAGATCATTTAGTTCCAAGCTCCTGCCGTAGGCAGGGGCATCTTCCACTAGACAAGTTGTTCTGAGCCATCTAACATGGCCTCAAACATTTGCAGGGATGGGGCATCCAGAGGTACTCTGGGCAACCCATTCACTGCCCTCAAGGCTAAGGAAACTGGTCATCCTTTCAAATGAAGTATCTGGACCAACTGACCTCGAACTACACAAGACCACTATGAGGAAGCAGAGACTGACAGTTGTAGGTGACTGCCTGCTGCAGAGGACAGAGGCATCACCTACCAACTTGACTTGTTGTCTGCAGAAGTTTGCTGCTTGCTGCAGACCTGGATTCAGGATGCTTTGGGGGGACTGCCGAGGCTTGCCTGACACTCTGACTAGTACCCACCGATGTTCTTTCATGTTGGAACCATTGATAATGCTGGGCAACCTGGAGATTATGAAAGGTGATGACAGAACTGCAGAGGTGAAAGTCAGGGGCATGGGGACCCAGATGGTGTTCTCAGTTACGTTATAGAGTCTTTCTGTAAGGAGGAGGAGAGCAATGGTACTGCCCGTTGACATCTGTTTGAACTCAGCATCTGCTTGGAAAAGATGGGATCCACACCACTAAATGAGGTGAATGTATCTTTGTCAGGAGAATGACTGCCTTAGTAAGAAGAAAATATAAAAAAGGTAACACCAAAATCTTTTGTCAAAGCCATAAATATCTCTTTCAACTGACAAACATTATTTCAGAGAAAGAAGAGGAATATTTTTGCAGGACAGAGGGTTGAATGCTAAACACCATGAAAAACAAAGACTACTGTTATTAAATCTGGTGGGAGCTCCCCAAACAGCACTGGAACATATATGCTATGGTGTGACACGGGATGTGATGACATGATTTGACCTAGTGATTCAAAGACTGTAGTCTGAGGACTAGAGGAAATTCAGAAATTTGCGCATGCAGCTCCTGGTACTGCCCTGGTGAGTCCTGATGGGATGGGGGGTTGTCTGTCTGGGGCAGACGCCTTCTCTTCAGGCACACATGAGCAACAGGTGCCAAACCAGAGTCTCTCTGTCCTTCTCCATTGTGTGAGTCCTGCACTGAGGGCTTCCAACTTGTCAAAAAACAACAGGAGCAGGAAAATGGATGTGCCACCCGCAGGGTACTCGTGCAAGGTGGCACACACGTCTAACAGCTTCAGCCCTTGTTCCAAGGCACCTTGACAAAGCAAGGAATAAAACCTCTGCTTGTGTGACAGCTCCAAACAGCCTCTCTGCCTTTTGATGATAGGCACAGGCAACCAGACCACCGGAGGACTCGCCAGCATCCCTGTCCTGTCCAGCACACTGTAGCAGCTTTCTTGTGCATGCTGAGTGAGCCAGTGCACCTGAGGAGCCAGCTGTCGGATGGCACCCTTCTCCCAGTGCAACAGGTTTCCAGACTGACACCATCACCCTCTGCAGCTAAACTAGTTGAGTCCTTAATAATGAAGGTGGCAGCTCGTGTGAGCGCTGCCCTTTTGTGTGGATCGGCGCCTAACTATAGTACTTGAAAACACAAAGTGACACCCCCTTCAGCCAGTGTGGGGTCCTCCCCGCCTGGCATCTCAATTCCTTATAGAATTTCTGCTCCTTCCTGTTCCTCTAACATAAGTACACTTGTGCCTTCATATAAGAGAGGCAAAACTGAAAAAACCCCACCATCCACAAAAAGAGTTTACATGACAAATCATTGTTTGGTAAAATTGTAGTCTAGTGATAAAAAAGAAAAGATAATGACACAATTCATATCTAGTATTTCACATCATCTTAATAACATAGCATAACCCAAATAATGCTATTATTAATCTCAAGTGTGACTAATTAATTTATAAATAGCTTTTCTTATCTCCAGAATATACTTATCTTTCTAAAATACCCCTTTTATTTAAGATTTTTTATTTTGAGTGCTGAACAGGTGGGGCAGATTTTGACAGCTAAGGGGATTGTTTGTCAGTGAAGACTGGATAATTTTTGCAGAGCAGTAGGTATGACAGAGAAGGTTATTTTTCAGCTTGAGTGCCAAGTCCATGTTTGCGCAGTGCCTAGGACATTGAACCTTCCTGGCTGAGGTTTGTTACTGCTGTCAAACTCCAAACATAAAGTCATTAATCTCAGGGCCCCTGTTGCACAAGGGCAGTGTACGAGCAGGCATCAACACCAAAAGCAATGGACTCAGGGATTCATCATAAACAGTTGGAGCTCTCTCTTATCATGCCTCTGTTTGAGCCTCCCAGGACACACCCAAAAATCCCTACTAGATTTTAGTTACTGTAGAATATATGAAACAAAAGTGTTATTTACAGAGAAGAGAAGGGCTCAGCAGGTGTGAACTGAAACAAGTCCATTGGTTTGAACTACACCAATTTGTAACAGTAGACCAATTCTCTCATTCTCACACAATTTAGCCCTACCAGGCTGATGTTTCCAGCAGTGTTGTTGAAATATCTAATAACAGATAGAAAAAAGTATGTACTTTTATATTTTAAAATATGTGCGTATATTTCTAGAAAGTGATGAGGGAGGGCAATGTGTAGGGATGTAGAAAAGAAAGAGGATCTAACAAAAACTCCCAAGCTTCAAAGTCCCTCGCCTTATTTTCTCACTTTTACTGACAATGTTTTTCTGGCATCTTTCATTTCAAAATGACAGTAAATTTATTAGGGTGGCACCACAGCAGGTAATTGGTATGCTGTACCCACTGGGTAGGTGGTGGGTGACAAAATTGCACTACTGTGAATAACCATGGATTGGAGCAGGGCACGCTGCCGGAGAGTTGCAGTAGATCTGAAAATACCTCATATCTTCCCTTCCTCTCGAGTCCTTCTAGTCTTCATGTTGTTTTTGTGGTGTTTCAGGATTCTCCCAACCCCTCATGAAAGCTCTACCTAAAAAGCCATTTTCACATTACTCTTCATTTAAGAACCCTCCTAACAGGGGAAATTATTTCCCTGGTGCATAATGGTAATTATTAATGACTCAAACCCACTCAGCACTTTGGATAAACTGAGCTCAGCTATCAATTTCTGTTCCTTTCTGCAGGAAGTATGAACTCTTTCCCACTGCATCTGCTAGTTTTATTCAGAAAAGTTATTACATGCTGTGACAGAGTGAAAAATAAATAGGGGCTTTTTTTCTCCCCCACTCTTCTTGTTTTTCAGTGCAGGTTAAACTTAACTTTCCCCAAATGACAATATATTGCTATTGGCTGACTTAGCCATAACTGACTGCCACAGCTGTCAGAAAGGTTTTAATCCTTTAGATTTTAAAGTTCTGTCAAAAGCATTCAATGGAATTACAGTTACTTCTATTTCATATAACAAATAGCAGCCTGTTTTGTATATTTCATGAGCATGCAGTATCAATTCTCATCTCCCTCTCCTTTTAGTGTACAAAGATCGTTTTATTGAATGAGAGGTGATCAAGACTGTGTCCCCGGGTTGCAGCTTCTTTGCAGCTTCTGAACATTTGAAGGACACATTGCAGGATCAAGAGCTAGACGCTTAATTGTTATGCTTTCTTAATTTTTTTCACAGGCATGTGCAAAATAATGGAATTTATTTTCACTTGGTTATTGAAAATCATGAAGGACTACCCATGACTTGTCAGTGCTGACCTTTTCACACCTGCTGCATCAGAGAAATAGATTTTGGCTATACACAGTGCTTTTCTTCTGCTCTTTTTACAAAATGTTAGTAAGTTTGATGCAATGGCTCTCAAGATGAAGAGGAGGCAGACACTGTGTACTTGGTACTGTTTACACTCAGTAGGGTGATGCAAGCTCTTGTAACAAAATTAAGAATTATTGGCACTCGTGTTGCTTCCCACTGTGGGCTTCTTCCCCTGGTGCCACAGAGGTCACATACTCAGGAGTGCACTGTACCCACACGAGAGAGCCTAAGTGAGACCCCCAGCCTCACTCTTGTTTCACTGCTGTATGCCGCCCAGAAGAAAAGAAAAAGTGTTTTCTGTTTCTTACCCAAAATCAGCTGCACTGCCCTCTTTATAGCACTTAGGTAGGGCTGGACTACTCTCTGGGCTTGGACCTGGACCTGGAGATGAAGACTGTGGATTGTACACCCCACAGAAGGTCTCTGGCATTGGCCCCAGGTGCATTCCCTGAAGCTCTGCTCTGTGGGCAGTCAATGAGCCAGCACCCAGTGCTGCCTGGCTGGCATGACTACCAGTGACAAAACAGGGACATGTAAGCATCAGCTTTTTCCTTTTTGTTTCTGTTTCTGTCATACTGTTGAAACTTCCTCCTCCTGCCTGCAGTGCAGGTAGAGGGTGATCCTCAGCAGTGTCAAGTGCTCCCCATCCTGTAAATCATCTGTTGCTGAAGCTGTCCAAACAGGCTTTCTTTTCAACTGAAAATAGCCATGCCTATATCCATGATGCCAGGCGTTACCACACCTTTGGGAGCCCCTCTTAGATACCTCTCATCTTCAAATCCTGCCTCCAGCCAAGCATCTCTGTAAATGCCCTTTCTGATCACAACCATCACTACCCTAAAACTTTCAGCACAGTGCACTGTCAAGCAGAAAGAAGGCACATACATTTCTCTTTAGTCCACTGTCCCAGGTTAGAACAACACCTTCCAGGGAAGATGAGAACCTTCCTGGAATGGAAAGAAAAACTCCTTCACCACCTTACTATACCCTTCAAATCAAGAGGCTTTCAGTCAAAAAATGTAGAAAAATGAAACAACAATTATTTTTATATATATGTATGCATTAAAAAAGAACAAACAGTAACACAATAGCAACAAGAAAAGTCACCCCAATGAACCCTTCCCCTCCCTCTTGGTTCCACTTCATGTATTTTTCCTTGGTGTGGTCACAGCTGCAGGGGAAACAAGCAGGTTCTGCAGGCTCATCAAACACTCGCAAGGGGGTTCTGCTGGTTTGCTGCTGAGATGGGTGAGACTCGCTTGTCCAATACAGGAACAGTGAGAGACGGGGAGCGACAGATGAGTTGGCACCAAGGTGGGGCCAGTGCAGTCAGGGCTTACTTGGGTTACTTTTCCCCTTCCTCAGTTTGCCAGCATGATAGTGGCAATGGGAAAATTTCCCAAAAAGGAATCTAACCCATAACATCCATGAAATTCTCTGGCAGATTCAGTAATGCCAGTTTACAATGCCAGTAATACCAGCAAATTCAACATTTCTCTCTCTGGACAGCTGCAGTATGTTGTATCAGTTCTCCCTCTGATGCCCCATTCTGCAGTGGAGGGGTCCCTACTAAATATTACAGAGTGGTTCAAAAGCCTAAAAAAGCATGGGTTTCAGTGAAATCTCACAAGACTTTCCTAAACATACTATTTCTGCTGCACTAGACATGTCTCACTAAGGCCCTCTAATTTGTGGACAAATAACATCACAGAATGGAATGTGTGGTAGCTTTATTTTTGGCGGCCTTAATTCACTACTGCTTTAAACACATTGAGCAGCATATAAGGATGTTTATAAGATAGGTTCAGCTCTCTGAGTCTGAGAACACATTTGCCTCACTACATATCCTAATTGGGTGCAGTGTAATGAAGCCTTGATGGATAAGGTCAGCAAATAACTGTACAGCTCAGAAAATTCACACATAATTCCAGCACTTCAGCTTCCATTTCCTCATGCTGCGCACTGTTCTTCCCCAGGCAGGAGCATGTTTAGCTCTCCGCCTCCTGTTCTCTTCCTTCTGTTCTCAAATACAAGCAAAACAGTCTCCTTCCTCTTTAGTTAAACTTGGCTCATGTGATGCTGAGCATGTCACATTCTATCAGAGAGCTTACAGACATGCATTTTCTTAGAAAGAAACCTTTGAACTAAAATCAATGCATTGCTCATGCAAGGGGCTCATGCAAGACGCAGTAAAGTCCCTGTGGATGAGCTGTGAAAGCTCATGTGGATGCTTCAGGCTCTTGAAGGAATGGTCAGTGAGGAATGGGAAGAGAGAAAAGAAAAAGTCTCTGTAGGAAAGGGTCCTAGGTGTCCTGGTCAATGTCAAGTTGAATGAGTCAGCAGGAGGCAGCTGGAGGATTGAAAATGTCCTGGGAGGCATCAGGCATAGTCAGTTGAAGGAGGTGATTGTCCTGCTCTGCTCTGCCCTGGTGCAGCATTACCTTGAATATTGTGTGCAGTTTTAGGCACTGCAATACAAAGAGGATATTAAGGCATTGGAGAGCATTCAAGAGAGGGCCACAAGGATGAAGGATTTGGAGGTGAAGTCATACAAGCAGCAGCTGAGGCCACTTGGTCTGTTCAGCCTTTCAGAATTTGACCCTGAATCTCACTTTATTCATAATGAAGCAAGGGATTAAATAATGACAGTGTAGTTCTCTCTTTTTTTTTTTAAAGGAGAAAAGTATATTTCTACTTGCCAGATATGTGGATAAAAAAAGAAAATAAAACATAAATGCTGTTCTAAAGATAAAAAAAATTAAACAGCAACTTAAAAGAGCTAAAGCTTCATTTTAATCTCCTAGTATTTTTTTCTAACTAATTTTCCTATTTTTCTGGGTCCTGCAATTTTTCAACAGCAGTGCTCTTTTGCGCCAGTCACAATGCTATGATACTCTTCACTTCCCTTCTGTGAACTTTGCTCAGGGTTCAGCTCCTGTGAAGGTGCTCATGTCAGAGAAGAAAGTGAGGCAACCCAGTTAACATGCAAGTTCTGTCTCTGCTCACACCTCTTTGGGTGCCAGGTGAGGAGAGAGGTGGGAAGAAGGATGACACAGAAGGAATCTTGACTTCTTTTTTTCTTTCCTGCTGCCACAGGATGATCCCTGAAGCAGTACTGATACTGTGTCTTTGGACAGTGCAGAGGTTCCTGCCAGCACCTTCAGAGTCATTTCTACCTCTTTTTCTTCTGGGATCCCGTGGTCAACAGCTGACAGACAAGTACTTTGGGAGGCTGATGGACTGCACTTCACATCTGAGTCTCACAACACACCTTGGACTATACTGTCAGATGTGGTAAACTAGAAATGGATAGATGAGGGCATAGTTCAGTCCACCCTTAATTCATTTGTCCTTTATTCCAGCTGCAGAAATTAGAGAAACAGCTGAACAACGAAAATAAATAGTTGGAAGCACCCTAACAATCAGGGAAATCAATAGAGGTGAGGTCTCCTACCATATCTATTAAAATTGTTATGGGTCACAGAAAGCCATCTCCCAAGTATTGAAACTATTCACTTGGAGAGGAGTGCCAGAGTGGTCTGGTCTAAAACGAACTCACCTCAGGATAAACCTCGTGCTCTTTTCAGAAATGAACAACCTTTTCTCTCTGCAACACAGTAAACATTAACAGGAATTTCTCAGTCATGCCATTCTTTGGGTATTATTGTTTGAAAAGTAGAGCTTTCCCAGCAGAATTTGCCCCAGCACAGGCCATAAAAGTGCATGATTTTTTGACTCTAAGTAATACAGTGACTAAGCCAAACAAGTTCCCTAGGGCAACCATTAATCTGCTTTGTTTAATTGCTCATTTTGGTGCAGCTGTTAAGTTTCAGTATCCACTGCAGCTTCTGGAGCTCATCATTGGTAAGTCCACTGCTGGAGTTACCAAGAAGTCCTGACTATGCAGCTAGACCCTTGTTCTATTCTTTTACACGTAAGTAGAACCTAGCCCAGATCAGCAAAAAATAATCAATTAGACATATTTCTCTCCCAGAATAATAGGATTCACGTCGAAGTCATTAAAATTGCAAAGCTTTATTCTACCTCCTTATGAATTCCCACACCTCTGTAGATGCTTAGGTTTCCCTCACACCAGGGAGGTCTAGAAATTAATTGCCTTAGCTTGAAAGTAGAGAGTCAGACTTCTACCTTATCACTAGCTATGGTTTATCTATAAGGCTTTCTAGGGATCTGTATGACTCCTCGCAGTCTGAGTGGATGGTTCACTACTCCAGCAACAGTATTTGGGAGTTCTGGCCTTATTCCTACAGAAAGACAGTGTAATTTTTATACCTATGTAGAGACTACATTTATATCCAGATCCATTTAGCTTTGTCTTCTGCTCTCTTCTTGAGAGGAGAATATGCTTATATATACAGATAAATTTATGCATTTAGACTAGCTGGGACTGTCTAGACCCAAGACTGGGCAGCTCTACCCTGTCCACTTTTATCCCAATAGGTGATACAACAAAAAGTTGTTATATGTTTGGGCAACTGAACTCTCAGTAGACTAAAATCTTTCCCCTGGATCTGAAAATCTACGGCAAATGTGAACTCTCTAGGACAACCTGAGCAGCCCATGGAGCTTATGAGTGTGTACATGCAGTCCTATACGCCACAGGACAATACCAAAGCACAACACTGTAATACAAAGAATACACCCCTCTCTTGTACTGATTATTGTTAAGATCTTATATTTGTTCTTGTTTCATTTTTTTTCCCTGACTCTAAAAATAAGCCAGGGAAACTAAGACACAGCTTCTGTGCCTGATCTTGGCCCCTCTCCATTATGCCTAAGGGTTTATCTGCACCTGGTTTTTCACTGAAATAGCAATTCTGCATAATGATACTGGCTTTATATCTACATATCTATCTAAAATCAAGCAACAGAACAAAAAGCATTACAAGGCCTTTCCTTGGCTATACAAAACAGATCAAAAGGAGCCAGTTATCCACATTACCTACCTAAAAATTTCTCCTTATTTTTACTCATAATGTGAGTGCCCTCCTGCAATGGAAAGCTCCAGACAGAATCAGTTTTCCTAGTTCTTCAGCAGGTCTCATTTTTGGGCAGCAGCAGGTAAACTGTAGTGAATACATGAGGGGGCATTCTTGTTTTGTGGTTCTTTTGAGATTAATGGATAGTATTTAAGTACTTTCCAGCACATCTCATTTGTTTTCCTAATTACCTCATTACTATAGCCTTATTACGGGCAGGCATGAACTAGCAAGGTATGAGAAAATACGTCCTGTTTCAAGCTGTCTGCAATCAGCTTCTCATCTTGAGAGATGATCAGGTTTTTGGAGACAAATAATTGATCTGTGATTCATCTTTGTGATTTTAATAGGCCAAAATTACACCCACAGATTAAAAACCTCTTAAGAACTAGAGTGTTTGAGACTAGGATCTATATTTTGCAGTGTGGGTTCCACTTTGACATTTAAAATATTCTTGCACTGGTTTATCTGAGCGAGATAATAAGTCTCTTGGACAAGTAAAATTATAGAGATAATTTGGTTTAACGTTTTACAAGATGAGTTGCTCATGTGTGTTCTCTGTTTCCTTGGATACCAGAGATTTCATGTCACAGTTCAACCTCACACACATTTTCTATTCCATTACAGCACTTGGAATATGACTGATAAATTTCCAGAAATTGTTAAGACATGAACCAGCCTGCAGGAATAACCTCAAGCAGGAACATCCTAGTCGGGGTCATATAGAAGTGGATGGGGAAAGCAGAAAGCTCATCATCTTCATAAGCTTCTTGATGGTGCTCTCTTGTTTTTCTAAGAAGGCAAGACTTCCATGGAAATATTCTCTTCCCTTCCCATTCTGATGTTGCAGTTGCTTTTGCTTTTGGCATCCACATGACTAACAGCTCAAAAGACAATGAATTAGACCACGTGCATATTTTGATTGATGGCCAGTCTAGTGCATTTTTAAAACCAGTTTTCATAAGCCTTTGCACAATTATAAGTGTATGACAATAACTGGAAACTTCGCCCTCAAAGCTACACTTAGGTGTACAGATTGATTTACTAATCTCACTAGCCAGTTCACAAACACATTAAAATTCTTTCCATACACTTGTGAATATTTGCCTAGGATTTTTAAGTTGTGCATATTTCCTAGAAATGGACAGTTGACTGATTAGTTCTAGGGCTGTTGATACTATTAACAGCAAAGAAAGTTTAAACGGTCTAATTAAAACTTGACTACGTAACTTAATGAGACTTCTTTAGTCTAGTTAAAAGGGCAAGGAAGACCTGGAAAAAACCTAGTGAGTTCTTCTAATTTTAGGTGGTGGTTTCTTTGTGTTTAGCAAATCTAGGTGGACTTTTCCCATCGATGTGTTAAATTATTTGGAAAATCCAAACAACTTCTATCATTTACCATGTCTTGCAGCAAGGAGTGATACAAGGTGATTGTGTGTTTTGTGAGGAGCCACTTTCTTGTGCTTGTCTGGAACCTATCTATGTTTATTTCAGTTGTTCCTGAGGTTTTCGGAAGAGCCCATGAAAAACAGCTCCTTCAAGTCACTCAGCATTTTACAGGCCCTTGATTTCTGCCCCTTTCCAGTCTGAAGAGTCTTAAATTGTTCAAATTTCTATCATAGGAAAGCTGTTTCCTAGCTTCACAAATCTTGTCTTTTTTTTCTCAATTTTTGGACTTTTTCTGAGCTATTTCAAACAAAATGCAGTGTCCAACATGCAGATACATCATAGCAAAACATACAGTGGCATAATAGCATTCACTGTTTAGTCCTTTACTATTTTTTGAACAACTAGCATCTTCTTTCCAGTTTCTGAATGTTGCTGAGAACCGAGTTGACATTTCTGACTGCATGCACCTCATCTTCTACAGGGCCTTTCCTCTTGCTGTTGCCAAAAAGGAGGAGACACAGTTCCTAATTTAAGTGCCTCAACTCAGTCTCTAAATTAATGTGATGAATTAGATATTTAAACATTCTCAAGAGAAACTATAAAGAGAATTTTAAGCCATATATAGTAATCATCACTATTTACTTTCAAATCCTGACAAGGCACTGAATAATTTGTGCTGTCCTGTGAACACCTTTTTCTCTTCCTACTAGTCCAGATGCACAAAGATTTCTCTCCATCTCTGCATTTCCAGCTTCCTTTAGAAGCAGAGGAATGTGTTTGAGCTACAGGGTGCCAAGGCTCTACAGCAGTCACTGATTAGGGAAAGCAAAATGCCATCAAAAGTGATACAGGATTTCACTAAGCACTGAGGTTTGTCTTATCTCCTTCACATGAGTGATGGTTGGTGCTTGGTGTCAACATTTTTACTGAGAGTACACCACTGACACCTGCATGCACCTTAAGCTACCCGAGGATTTCACTAACACTGGGATTTACTCCCTGCAAAGCATTCAGGCAGATTTGGAGCCATTTTGCAACGGCGACATCTGCTTAGTCGGGAGAAAAGTAAGCATGAATGAAGTCATTGTAGTGAAATGCACTGGTAAAACTTCCTACCTGGATTCCCAGATGTGTTCTTGCCCATGACGTAAAAAGGTGGACTGGGAGGGACTCGCCACCCATTAAGATAGGTCTTTTGTTTCCAAAAGGCATCAAGGGATGTTAATACCCCAAGGTTTGTAGAGTAGCAATTTCCTAGAAAATGCTTTAGAAATTACTTTTTAACAATGCTTGCAAACTTTATTTCTATTGGATATACCACAGAAGAAGTTTTAACAAGGATGATGGCCCCAACTGCAATAGAAGGCTGGAGGCTTATGGTTGAATAGGGTTCCTACATTGTGAAGCCTCTTTAAAAGCAGGATCATTAACTCCAATTCCCTCACAGACAGGTGCTTTGCTTCATGACTAATGTTCACCACAGTTAAGGGGCACAGCTAAAGTTCTTGGCAGAGCAACATACTGTATTTTCAAGCACTGTAGATGTTTCATTGCATATGTTTCCCACTCTGTTACCTCACGACACTTTAGGACACTGCTTTGCTCTGTTTATTATTGCTGTATTATTCCTTTATACCTTTGTTTTCAAACGTTAATCATTTACAGTAATGACAACAGAAATTCATAATATAATTATAGATATAACTGCAAATACAACTTTTTGGGAGTTTCTTGTAATTGAGACTCCAAACTGTGCAAAAGCTTTTTAATGACAAACGCTGTCTCCATCATACTGTGCACTCATGAGCTGGGAACTCTTTGTGCAAAGCACTGAAGCCTTGGTTTTATGCCAACTAGAACCTCAATACACTGTTTGACTGGTTGCCTTGTGTTCTTTGGAACAACAGCATTTTCATTTGCACAAGTAGCCTTTACAAAAATAAGCTTGGTTCAGAGACAGGCAGAAAGATACATATGCACATAGAGCAATAAAGCCCAGCTACGCCAAGCAGGGCTTACTAGTTAGTACAGTGTGTTTATTCTGGGAATCACATCTGCCCTCTCTGGAAAAGCCATCGTGATATTTTCTGCGCAGTCTAATAAGCCAGTCCCAAGACAATCTTTCTGAGACATCAGCTTCCACTTGCTCAAACCTGGTGTTAAATGAAATTACAGGGAGACAGATAATGATTAATTCAGGAAAGATACAAAACCTATGAGATTACATTAAACAGTGGTCAAATTCAGATGGAAAATGCTTCCTTCCCAATCCCTAGAAAGGAAGATGGTAGTGGCTTCCTTACTATTAAAACTCTTTGTCATGGCTAATTTTCCTACAAATACACATTTCCAAAACTTAAATTAAAAGTAATGGGATAAATATAGCAAGTTAAATGCAAAATTGCCTACCTTGTTTTATCCAAAAATATCATCTGAAATCAAATCAAATTAGCATAATTGTAGGTCTACGAACTGTACAGGTTGAGAATGTGGATTGCATGTTACCTATATGACCTCACATATGTGTATCATACATAGGCTGCCCAGAGAAGCTGTGGATAACACATCTCTTGAAGTGTTCAAAGCCAGGTTGGATGGGACTTGGAGAAAACTGATCTAATGGAAGGTGGCCCTGTCCATGGCAGCAGGGTTAAAAGAGGCAGACTTCAAGGACCCTTCCAACTCAAATCGTTCTACTCAAATTCACAGGACTGATGTTAAAGTTGGATTACTGGAAAGGTTCCAGATGCTTGGAAATTGGCTAATGTGGCACCTATCTATAAGAAGGGCAAGAAGGAGGATCCGGAGAATTATAGACCTGTCAGCCTGACCTCGGTACCAGGGAAAATTATGGAGCAAATCATCTTAAGGGAAATCATGCTGCATTGTGGTGGTTTAAGCACCACTGTGTTTCACTAAGGGGCACACTGAACAGTGATGAGAAGACTGAACAGAATTAAATAACAGGGAAACAGTTCATTTGTCTAGAGCTCAACCAAAGAAAAGTCAACAGTTTAAGGGAACTCCAGACTTAACACAGAGTTAAACCCGACCAAGAACCACGCAACAAGGAAAAGGG
>VXBA01001828.1:92340-119748 GCA_013399895.1 Serilophus lunatus | reverse complement strand
GGGGTGGGGAGTGAGGGAAGGTTATTAAGGGAAGGAAAAAGAAACAAACCCCAAAAAAACAGGGTTTAAAAGGAAACATCTCCTTTTCTCCCCCCTCCTCCCTCTAAGAACCCCCAACACCTTCCCCTTTAGAGGACCCAGCACCCCAATCCCCTCCCAAACCCCCATATGCATCTACAGGAAAATAAGGGGATCAGATGTAGCCAGCATGGATTCAGGAGGGGAAGATCCTGCTTAACCAACCTAGTGTCCTTTTATGATCAGGTAACTCATCTGATTGATGAGGGGAAACCTGTGGATGTAGTGTATCTTGATTCTAGTAAAGCCTTTGATACTGTTTCCCATAATAAATTCCTGATGAAGCTGATGGATTGTGGCTTAGGCAGGTTTACTCTGTCCTGGGTTAAGAATTGGCTGGATGGCCAAGCTCAGAGAGTGGTGGTGGACGGTGTCACAACCAGTTGGAACCCGGTCACCAGTGGGGTCCCCCAGGGTTCAGTGTTGGGGCCCATTTTATTCAATATCTTTACTGATGATCTGGACAAAGGGATGGACTCCATTGTTAGTAAGTTTGTGGATGACACCAAACTTAGAATGAGTGTCGATGTGTTAGAGGGTAGGAAGGCTCTACAGAGAGACCATGACAGGCTGGATAGATGGGCTGAGCCCAATAGCATGAGGTTAAATAAATTTAAGAGCTGGATTTTGCACTTTGGCCGCAATAACCCCATGCAGACTTATAGGCTGGGGTCGGTGTGGCTGGAGGATGCCCAGGCAGAGAGGAACTTGGGAGTGCTGGTTGATAGGAAGCTGAATATGATCCAGCAGTATGCCCAGGTGGCCAAGAAGGCCAATGGCATCCTGGCCTGCATCAGGAATGATGTGGCCAGCAGGACTAGGGAAGTTATCCTTCCCTTGTACTTGGCATTGGTCAGTCCTCAGCTTGAGTGCTGTGTCCAGTTCTGGGCCCCTCAGTTTAAGAAAGATGTTGAGTTGCTGGAATGTATCCAGAGAAGGGCAACGAGGATGGTGAAGGGGCTGGAGCACAAGCCCTGTGAGGAGCAGCTGAGGGAGCTGGGGTTGTTCAGCCTGGAGAAGATGAGGCTCAGGGGTGACCTTATTGCTGTCTATAACTATCTGAAAGGAGGTTGTAGTCAGGCGGGGGTTGGTCTCTTCTCTCAGGCTCCCAGTGACAGGACGAGAGGACACAGTCTTAGGCTGCATCAGGGGAGATTTAGATTGGATATCAGGAGAAACTTTTTCACAGTGAGAGTGATTTCCCATTGGAATGGGCTTCCCAGGGAGGTGGTGGAGTCACCGTCCCTGGATGTGTTTAAGGACTGATTGGATGATGAACTTAGTGACATGGTTTAGATGGTTTAGATGGTTAGATGTTAGACTGGTGCTGGATAGGTTGTTAAGCTAGGTAAAGGTTGGACTTGATGATCTCTACGGTCTTTTCCAACCTCATTACTTCTATGTGTAATTCTGTGTGTAAAGTGAAATGGAATGCTTCAAAGAGTGTCTACAGAGGGGCAAACAGCACTAGCTTGGACTGCTGAGAATGGAGGTGGACACACCAAAGAAGCCAGGTTGCTTTAACACTAGTTCTCAAATCTGTGTCCCATTTTCTTCTTGAGTATACAGTGAGAAAAAAGGAAGAAGTATTTTTTTTATTAGGGTCTGCTTGAATCTGCTAAACTTTCTATCTTTTGTACATTTAAGAGAACAGCTTGTCACACAAACCAAACAGGAGTCTACAATTGCAGTAGTAATGTTAATAGGCATCCTGCCCTGGGGAAAGTGAGGACTTTTGAGTTTTTTCAGCAATATACAGCTAAACCACTGAAAACCGATTCATGCACAATAAGAAATTTGGAATGAAAAATGTATATACATGAAAGGCACCATGCTCCACTGTAAATCACCTCCTCCATCCTGGTTCAGCGGTGTCACCCACAGCAGCAATGTGCCACTTCATGTGCAGAGAGCCCTTTGCCTCATCATCCTTGCTTCCTGTAAGGAGGCAAAACCATGGCACTTCCTTCCCAGAAATGTTCAATCTACTGAAATTGTCCCTAAAATGCCCTGCTACCATACAAAATGGACAGAGACGATGAGTCTGATCTACATATTGTTTGGGGTGACCCCTGCCCCATAATCAGCAGAAAGAAAAATTGGGCCCAGCATGACTTTGATCCCTGAGTTTTACAACATGTATCCTGAATAGCAAACCTTAAGACTTTTTTGGGAGAGCGCAGAAAACCCAAGAGCCTCATGACCCTGGGCAAGTCAGGATAGTGACTATCTTAAATCCTAAGTCCTTAATGCCATGGCACGAAATGAGCTAGGGTCCTTTCCAACCTCTGTTGGGGGTTGCCTGGACGTGACTCCAACCCCATTGAAACCCAGGTAGTTTTCAGCCCCTCTTCTGATGAATTTTAAATCCATCAAGGTAAATAAAAAAGCAAGTAAACACTCACAAGTGAGCTAAACTAAAAACTAGATTTTAAAAAAAGAAATAATTTACATGTTTTAATCAGTCACTCAACCTACATACTGACATCCATGAATGGGAGAACAACTGAAGAGTAAATCATAGCCAGCTAAATCAAAGGGAACCAAATGTCTGACCTATAACTTTTTACTGCTCAAAAAAACTCACACTGGCCTATTTCATTCACACTGTGGACTTTCTTTTCAATAATCACTTTTTTGTTGAATTTTGAATTACAGAAAAGGCACAGTCTAGAGCACTTAGCCACTGCAGTATGTAATTCTGAAGTTCATTTTTTTAGATGTATGTCCATATTTACAATGATTTAAAATTTTTTAAAAAATCATATGTCTTTATTTGATTTTGATATCAACTGTGTCAGGACCCAACAGAAGAAATAAAATCTAAAATAAATTTATTTTACTTTAAGCTGATATGAACAAATCCAGTAACTTTCTTGTGCTCCCTGATAATTGACCTTAGTTCATTTTCTGCTTGGGCAACACTTTATGTCAATTGCTTGGTTTACTCACCAGATAAACTAGGTAAACAATGTGCTATGATAAAAGTGAGGTAAATTGAGCAATGATGCTTGTAGGTGAACATTCTATCTGATAAACATGTTTTTGTACGACACAAATCTCGTTTTCTGCAAAGCTGAGCTTTGTAGCCTAATGGTATTTATTCCCACACCTGACCAGTCACAGGACTTTCTTCTGTCCTACCTTTTTTATGTGCAAATAAGGAATGCATATGTGATGTAAACAAATTCGGGAATCAAGTCAAGAACATCATCATTTGGACCAAATGGTGCCCTCTGTTTTGGCTTCAGAATAGGAAACTTGGAGTTGAAGATCCACACAAAACATATCGATTGGCTGAGTGTGTTCCCATATTAACCATAAATGCATCTATGGTTTACTAAATATCAGGTTTTGGACTATTTCCCTGTAATAATAATACCATAATTATAATGATGCTACCACTTTAATAACAATAATAGAACATAATTATAGTAGTGCCATATAAATAACAGATCCTGGGAAAAAATCAATACAAAACTGGATCCTTGTGAAAAAAGAACTGACACTAACAGAATGTGTAACACATAATTGCACACACATATTCACCTCATGTGGGCTTTGTCCAGCTTGTTTGTTCGCTATATTAGTATCATGACTGACCTTCTCAATAATCACTCAACTCAAACTCCTATCAATTACCTCTTCTAACAAAATCGTCACAACTACAGCAACTACCTCTTGAACCTGACTGTGAACTTAAGCTTCTTCAACTAATTCACAAGCCCATCCTTTTTAGGAATCCCCTCATCCTGCTTTCAGTATTATTCTCTGTCCTACTACTTCCAATGCCTGACAATCAATGAATTGACAACGGCTTTTTCACCCTCTAACTACAATTCTTCCACCAAATGACAAAACAGCTAATGATCCCACTAAACAAGGGAGGACACAAATGAGTTTTAATCTTAACATCACTAATAACACTCCTATTATCAACCTTCTCAGTCTACTACCATATACACTCCCCTTCACTCAATAACATCAAATGTATGTTTTTTACCCCCAAAGTCAACAGCTCTGTGGTGCACAAGTTACTGCAAGAGTCTTCTCAGGAGATTTCTAAATTGCCTTCTTTTTTTCCTGCCAGATAAGACTATCAGGCTTCCAATCTGGCCTAAGCCACACTCTGCAACTTCTACACTGTTTTGGAAAAAGCCCTCTTCTGACAGAGATGTAGGAAAACACATATTTTAAACACTACATATCTGCTTCAGATTTTCTCTTGTAACAAATCTTCATGGTTTCCCCACTAGCTGAGTATGTTTCTTTTGTTGTAAAACTAATTTTTAATTCTTCCCTTTTTCTGTAAAAAATAAATATATCTAATGATGAGTAGACACGTAGCCATCCTGTGTAGGCCTGTGAAATGTTTTTTATGGTGCTGTAAGCCTCTTCATAATATGTACAGCTTAAACTGCAAAGCAGTACGTACCAACTTGGTCTTATGGGCATGATCTGCAGCACTCTCAGAGGCAAGCTGTGCACTCCAGATCTCCCGGCCATGCAGTCAAAACCTCTGGGCACAGCAAAGATCTAGCAAGCATCTACAGTTTTACTGCCAAGAAATTTTAGAACTGATGACTTCTTTCTACCTCTGTGATCTTTTCCCCCAGCGGACAGGAATTTCACAGTATTTACATTGAAATAGCTATTAAAGGCATATGGGAAACACAATATGTATAGTTGAAAAACAAGCATTTTAAGTTGTAAGATGGTCACCCCTCATCATCATAGAAACAGTTCAGCACAGTCTGGAGCTTCACGGGCAGCTCTAACGGGTCTGTGTCTATAGCACAGTCAGCTTGGTTGTATGTAATTTCAAAGGTACCTCATGAAAGAGGTGCCTTTCCAAGGAGGTGTCAACATTCAGCCAATAGAACTGTGAACTAAAGTTCCAATGCGGTTATAGTCTTAGCAATTGTAAATTTATTGGCAAATATTTTCAGATTAATTTCAAAGTGTCCTCTCATTAAGAACAGGACAGAACTGTTCTGCTTTGCATTTAGGTCCAAAGTAAAACTTGATCTATATTTGTCTTCTTCTGTTCTAATAAATAGAATATCTACACATTTCTTGTCAAGCGAAACTTTCTAAGAGAAAAAATATCATGCAAAATCAGGAAAAAATGACAATAATATTTGCATTTGCAAATATCTTTCATTTCAAGTGGCTTTGCAAATCCTAGCTTTTGCTCAGGCTTAGTCTTTGTATATATATGTCTAAAGCTCATCCACATATTTGTAGTAAGGTCTCACGAGTTCATTTGCATAGAAGATGCAAAATAACAGGTACCTTCAGTAAGCACTAAAAGCACAACAGTAAAAAGGAAAGCCTGCTATGAAAAGGTAGGGACTCTATTATTACAGTTGATTGTCAAAGTAATGTTTTTCAAACACTTTCTAGCTATTACTTGTATCCAAGGCTCTTTTGCAGTAAAGCCATAAAAAAGACCATCACTGAGTTAGAGGGTATTGGATCAGGCCTTCCTGGTATATTCTTCCATGCCACAACATTTGAGGCATCACTTGAATAGCTCTGAGTCTTTTTTTTCTGGTCTCATTGAGGTGGCATCAGTCTGTTCATTCCCCAGCTAACATTAAACTAGCTCTAACTAACCAGAAAGAAATCAATTACTGGAGCACCTCAGTTTACAGCAGCTGGGTCTTTAAATAGGCTTCCTGGAACACCTGTGCTTGTCTGAAACACATTCTACTGCAAATGCACTGCAGTAAGGGCCCCTAATTGCACAGTTTCTACCTGGCTCAATTGCCTAGAAGTTGACAGGAGAACAGCAGCCTAAAAAGGTGTTGATTAAATCAGAATTAGCCCACAACATGCGGAAATTCTGGGAGACAAAAGAAGTCAAATATATACCCAAAAGTAAAAACTCTGATATTAGTTGGTCAAGCTGGAGGAAGACAGCACACTTACAGCTTCCTAAGGCAGCAGAAAGATTGGGCTGAAGTAAATGATTTTATGTCTGCTGTGAACTGCACTGAAGCAAAGGAGATAAAAACAGTCCATATCAAACTCTTTGTATTTGCTAAAAGTAATTTATATTTTACTTAGGAAGGCCAGGTTTGTCCTCTAACATCCAACAGGTTTGGCCTCTGCAGGCAAAGCTAAAATTAAAAAAACCCCAAACAGCCAAAATAAAAGCTAAATTGTCTTCTATTAAAGAGATATACAAAATAAATTTGAAGGATGCCATTCATAACAGAAGTTACACAATACAGAGAACAACAATGGAGTTCTTTTCTGTAAGTATCTGTCAAAAGCCTGAAGGAATACCTGGCAAGTTCCTGTACTTAGCATGTCTACAGTCTGTTCATCAAATTTGGAAGCAATTTTGAGAGAGCCGTGTGTCTCCAGGTGGTCAGAGCAGATTCCCACCACAACCTCAACACTGCAGTTCTTCAGATCTAGGGCTAACTTCTGAATTTATCCCAGTTGGAGCCTCCAGGCAACAGTGGGCACTCTGCTCAGGGTAGTTATTCCCCTCTGAGCTTTGGCTGTGGTTTACCAGCAGCCTTTCCTTTTCTTATTTCCTCCTCAGGTAGCCCCTTAGAAGCTCGCTGATTACCTCCAAGGGATTTGCCACATGCAACAGCAGAAGGCAATTCTTGTATTCTCATGTGAACTGCCTTACATGACCCTAATGCCATTGCTCTTTTGGGATACTGACCTCTGTTGTTGACTTATTTAATGCTTTTAACATTTTAATGTATATTTAAATATACTTTCAAACTGCATCAGTAAAATCAAATGATAGCCAGAAAACAGAGGTCCATATGTTTATTTAGATAACTTGAGCTGCTCCTCAGGCATCGTGATATTTGATGGGTTTTAGAACAGACATTATAGCACCATAATGATTTTTCTAGATATTGTGGATTCTTCTAAGACATTTAATATATTGACAAAAGGCAAGAAAAAAGAAAATATCATTAAGACTAATGAAACAGACACCTTGGAGAGCATAATTTATGTTTCATTGTAATAGTCCAGGTATTACAGTATTACTTTTCTACAGGTAGAACTTTAAATTGGATTTTGAAATCAAACATTTGCCAATATCAGCAAGAGTTAGAGGCCTTTACATTTCTGGATTATGCATAAAACTTTCAAAAGGTAAACATGCATTCTATGGGACCAAGTCAATATTACGATATTTGATTAATTCATATCTCAATATTAGACTACTTTTTATATTCCAGAGGACAGTTAAGACTTTTTTCAGCTTAAATTTTGATGTTAATCTTTATATTGGATTGTATTTTACTCAAAACATAATGCTCTGGTCTGCTAGCAATTTTTGCAGTGAAGTCTCCTAATTCCACATGTACCAAAAGTGTTTACCACCTGGTTTCTTGCTATGTCATTAATATTTTCAGAGTGTGCAGTTTTCTGGAAAAGTTCTGCAAGCAATATAAAAAATTTGTAACACTGATCCATCTCTGTCTTTTAGACAACCAGCTTCTGCTCAGCCATTCAAAAGGAAAATGTAACAACTGCTTTAAACCAGGCTTTTCAATTGTATCCACTGGGAGTACTAATGCGAATGCAGGTAAATTTATCAATATTGTTATTACTAGCCTTTATAATAAAGGGAACATATGCTTTAGTTCAAATGGAGAGCATTTGTCTTTGGAACAAAAGAGGCCAGGGTGGGTCTACTCTCCTTGGTACAGGTTTGTGTAGAAATTACATCTATGATTTAGCATCAGAATAACATAACTTTTTTGTGCATGACAGTATATCCAAGCCCACTTAGAAACTGTATTTCTGTAGTGATAGGGTATTAATTGATTAAGAAAAAGAAATTTGATCCCCATACACTCTCAGCATAGCACAGCACGTCTGAGACGCAGTGAGCTTTGTCTCCATTTTGCAAATTAACAGTGAATACTTCTTTTTCAAGTAAAGCAAAAGATTTTACTTCCTATTAGTTCCTAACTACTATAATAAAAGTGTTTTAATTTAATTATGTCTTATTTTGTGTAGTAGGCCAGTTCTATAACATAATGTAACACACTGAAATGTAGGTGAGTATAATGCACAGAGAAGTTCATAAAGACAGAAGTTACTGTCATTACATAGGGAAAAGCACATTCTGAAACTCCAGATAAATACTTAAAGTTTGGTGGTAACACTTGACAGAAAGGGCAGTTCAACAATCTGTCCATTTTTTGTGTCCTTTGAGCCTACTTTTACAAATGATACATGATACAGGAAATATGTAGGAATATTCAAGGTATCCATCTCTTTTATTTACTTGTGGACACTGTGTTTTATGCAATACTTTTTTGGTCAGATGGTGCCTAACTCAGAAGAAGTCCTTATTGAGAGCCTTACACAGTCTCAAGCTCCATCAGGGGAGGTTTAGACTTGATATTAGGAAGAAATTCTTCACACAAAGGGTGATCCACCTTTGGAATGGGCTGCCCAGGGAGGTGGTGGAGTCACCGACCCTGGAGGTGTTCAAGAGTAGGCTGGATGAGGCACTTGGTGCCATGATTGAGATGATGGGCTGCTGTCAGATTATAGGTTGGACTTGATGATCTCTAAGGTCTCTTCCAACCTTGCTGATACTGTGACACTATGATACTCACTAAAAGGCATACTCATTGGCACTCTGATTGAAACATTCAAAGCTTTGCTATTATAAATAAAAAGCATGTTTGTGATTTGGATTAACATTAATTTTTTTGCATTAAGTCTCAGAAGTTGCACTGGGGTTGCATAAGCACCTTTAAATTCTCTTGCCCTTGTTCTTTCCCCTAACTGCTGACTGTGACCCAAGCAGTTACCTTTGTTTTAATTTCCTTGCTCCTCTGAGACCTTCAAAAGCAGGGTTTTAACCTTTCTGGCACACCAGACACAGCAATGTAAGGAAAGCATTTTGATAATATACAATAAAGAGAGATAAGATAGAGCTGTTAGACAAGGAATGATAGTTAAGCTTATTTTTAGAAGTGCTTAAAACCAGAACATATGTATGTACCAGTAGGTTCCCACAAGACTGTGTCCTGAGGCTACCAATCAAGTACTGGGATGGGGATTATGCAATGTATTCCTCAGTACCTTGGAATCTTAGTCCACAAATACTTGTTTTATGGAGGACCTACTCAAGCATGTAAAGTTATCTATGTATGCATCTACCTGGTTATAGGATTTGGCACTTGGACTAGGATTTAATACCAACAGACACTACAAGTGCCATGACACAGCAAACAGGCATGGGCTCAGTCTGAATGGGTGTCTCCACGGCCAAAAAGTAGCTCTTATTTCCTGCAGGTGGTCCAGCAGCAGTGGTAGAGTGGGCATTGTTGGCATCTGCTGTTTTATCCACAAAAGTACAATCTCATCTGGTAAAAGCAAAGCTACGCAAGAGCCATGAAGAAGAAGTGGACACTTCTCATTTGCCTATTCCTAGGAGTAAGTCGTGACATGACACTTCTGAGTCGGATTTGAAAGGGTCAGCATTTCCTTTTGACTTCATGTTGTGGAGCCACCATTGTGCCTTTCCCTTTACCCTTGCAGGAATCTTTATTAGTGCAAACACGATAGGAGCAATTGTGATGTGAAAAATAATTCAGTAGTCAGACACTCACATCACATTGATTGCACCCATAAAGAGACTGAGGGCAGGATGGAAAGGAGAATGGCAGATCCTCATCTGCGGGTAAACTATGTCCCCCATGGTGGTAACTCATCATGTCAGATCCCCATCAAATTTAGCCATTTCCAGGTTTGTAGTGTCCTACATTTCCAAACAAGCTTCTCCTCGATCTGTGGCCCTGAGCCCACAGCTGGGGAATGAAAGAGACAAACTCTTTGCCACCTGGGACATGGGTGCATTGGGTCATCCTTTTGGGTCATTTTAGGTGGGGCAAAACACAAAGTGACCTCTATTGCATCATGGCACAAAAGCAGAGTGTTAGAAGGATTGCTTTTGTTTTGAAGAGGTACTGAAATTCTAATGTGGATATGCTGATGTGTTAATAGAGGTCTCCAACACAAACATCATGCTGGAGCCATGCACCTCACTGCATTGTTGTTCTCTAAGCAGGGCAGCTGGTTTGGTAGGGTTTTTTTACATCAGCAATGTCAGAACATCAGTGTGCTTCATCTCATGTTCATTTGCCACAGGGGTATTCCTGGGTCCTAGCAAATGGTACTCATTTGAATCCTCAATGTGTTGCTGTGACAGAGAAACATCAGTTTACCATCAAAAACCTGAAAAGGTCAACAGAGGTATAGTCAAAATAAAGAGGACAATTCCTCTTACACACAGCAGGGGTCAGACAACTCATAGTACACTGTTATAAAATAATTATTCTCAGTGCTGCAGGACACAATTGAGATATAAAAGGTTCTCAAGAGAGTGGCATCCTCTGATAGTGTAAGTTGACTTGCAGCAATGGTCAGAATCCAGATCTGGCCTCCATAAAAGAAAATATAATCCAAATAGCTCTTGATAGATGTCAGAAGGAGAGAGAGCGCATATCAGTCCTACTGGAGTTCTCCAATAAATAAAATGACACTATGAGAGGTGAAAAAGAAAGATGAACTTTGCTCGGGAATGGAGAAAATTGCCTGAGAAGTTCTTTCAGGGTGTATAACAATTTTCTTAATGGTGTAATTGTGCATTGAAATAATTTCAAAGGGGAATGTTGAACTTGAGGGATGTTTTCCAGTTGTTTCATGTAACAATTTAGAATATGCTTCCAAATGGACCATGGTACTTAATGGTTTAATATCCCTCTCAACACAGCTTCAGCTAAATGTCTGTAAAGGGTGCCCATCTGTATCTTGTTTTGTTTGTGTAGTAACTACCATTTGTTTATTAATATGGCACTGATAGTGTATGTACATCACACAACAGACATGTACCTTTTGACAAGAGAAGAGCCTTGGCAACGTGCAGCTCATTTCTGGTTCCTGTCCTGCGGATACTGAAGTGGAGACTCAGCTAGAAGGCAAGGAGGAGACTGGTAGGGGCAAAAGTGGCTTTGGGCAATCTTTTATGCTGCCTTAGCTCTGGGTATAACCCATCTGAGTGGAGTTCAGTAGTGTCCTGTGAAGATTTTTGTGGGAAGTAGATGGTGCCTGTGATTACTACTCATGGAAAACACAGAAATAAGCAGAAACTCGTGGATAGTACTTTCAACAGTGCTACAGAACAGCCTGCATGGCATATACCTGCTTGGCTTTGTAAGCATATCACTCTCACCAGCATTAAAACCACTTGTAATCTCATCTTGTACTTTAGATTTTGGGTTTATACACAGCTAAAACCGTGGAATTATCCTGGGCTGTCTATTGATGAATTATCCTTGCAAATTCCTCTACTAAGAGCCCTGTCTGTGTTATTCTATAAATATGACATATACTGCACCGTATATTTTTTCTCTAATCTGACAGAAAATTACATAGCATGTAGTTAGGCCTCTCACATTTCTCATGCCTCTCATCTTCTGAAAGAATATATGCAGGCTGTTTTCTCTCAGAGGTGTAATCGCCAGCATTACTGTTTCTTACAGACTTCATTGAGGGAAAAAATCTCATTGTATGACTCCCTGCATTTCATTAACAGTGCCTGAAGCATGGCTCAGCCTGGTACAAGAGCTTGTTTGTGAGGAGAAATCAAGCATGGATCCCTCACTTCCTGTGTTGTGCCCCCACAATGCTGGTTTTTTCACAACTAAACATATTTTTGTGAATTATCTAGCTGCATTGTGACCTGCAGGCTTGCAGTCCATGTTAAGAAGGGTAAAATACTATACACATACTCTGAACTTTTGCATATGTTTGCATGGTTCTATTTTCTAAAACAGGAATCTTACAGTTGTGTCTAACAGCAGGCCCAGTGTAAATGCACATGTGATTATTTGTTTGATCTTGTGTGCTGCAAAGTGAATGGTTGAACAAATGCTGACACGGGATTCTCAGCACAGTCATTCCTATGATTTGTGTCAGTGCCTCAGCACTAGCCCCACTACACACTGGACTACGTGTTCTGGCGTAGGGGCCAGTGGTGCCTCTGTGACCTGCCTCAGGCCCTCGAGCAGCTGTGCTGGAGGCAGGAGTGACATTCTCTGAATCCCTGTCACTGTTCCAGACTCACTGCATCACCACACTCCACCGTGAGCTATTTCATTCCAGCTGTCACCAGTACCTTGTACATTTGATATCACATTACGCATGTAAAAATTTTCTTCACCAACATGTGTTTTGTACATCTTGATAGTCCACTCATTTTCACATAAAACAACAGCCTGATATTTAGCATTTCTGCCAATGGGCAGAATCACCTGTGTGGAGTGTTTTTTGGGTTCCTATCACAGTCTCAGATTCCTGGAGCTATGCTGGGAACCACAAGACTGGTGTCAATAGTATGCAGGTTACCAGATCAGCCCCTGCATATGTAACAGGTAGTCTCCCTGTTGCCTATCTATTTCTGCTTTTAAGTTTTTCCACTGGGTGTCTTCTTGCTCTAAGTATTCTTTTAAAATCAAGGAAAATTGAAAATTAATTTTATAGCTTAAATGAAGAGCTTTAAAGTCTCCTGAGGTACCTGTTTCCTCTCTCACTGCTTGTAAATGCTGCTTCCACAATCTCTGGAGCTGAAAAAGCTGCCAAAACCTTAGTATAAAGCATCAAGTTAAACACAAAATCTGTTTGTGTCAACTTGTTCATACAGCTACATTCCAACTGATTTCACTGGGGCATGATCGGGACAGAAACCCTGAGTACTCATCCCAGCATCGTACGACTTTGAGACTGTATACTCCACATAAGAAACACCATGATAGATCAAGGGAACAGGACAACATGTTGAAGATCTTCACCATATCCTTTCCTCTAAAATAGTACCAAGATCCTATTTTACACAAAATTTTACTTTATCTTTTGCCCAAACACTTACTTGACTTAATATTGGCATGCACTGGTACTGTCACATTTTACAGTAAACTCTTCTAAGACCATATGTAAAATTAAAGGCAATATTTAGTATGGTCTGGAAATTGTTTGTTCTTGATAAATGGGTGTTGGTCAAAGAAAACTCAGTGAATGTGAAAAAAACTTGCTAGCAAACTGCTTGTTTTCATTGCAAGAGTAGGTCTGTTAAACACACAATGTTTAACTCTGCTACTGAAATCTGGAATAATTTGTGAAACTGGGGTAGCCTTATGGCGGCCATTAAAATAGTAAATGTTACCCCTATTTCAAATTTATTTTTAATCTGAATTTGGACAACACTATTTTTTTTCTTTAAATGAACTTTTTGTTTATGTAGTCCCTTTTTTAAATCACAATGACTTATTTCCATGTCAAGTAGCAGTAAGTGTGTCTTGCATCTTTCAGCCATATAGTCAGAAAAATGGAGGCGAAAATTGTGGCTGTGAGTGACATATGTGTATTGCTGTACTAGTTGTGCAGTTACAGTCCCAAGTGACAAACATGCTCATTCAGCTGCTTAAGCATAAGGACTCAGAGTAATTACAAATAAAAAATGTAGAAGTACCACATTCTAAACTGCAGCTTTTTAATTCTGATTAAAAATTTAACTCTGATTACCAATTTAATCAGTTAACTTCCATAGCTACCATAGCAGGCTGTAGAGAGCAGAATTGAGAAAAGTAATAATAAAAGTTAGGAGTCTTAATGTGACCGTTATGAAATCAGTGCTGAAACTCTTAAACACTTCCACTTGTAGCAAAGCTAGGCTATGCACTTGTCACAGACCAGGTGGTCCTCTTTATACATGTAATGTCAGTTTTGCTTTTGTACACTTGCTCCTAGCACAGGTCAGCTTGGCCAGCCAGTCATTTTTCTCATGCACCAAGGAGCCATTTTCTTTTCTCAGGACATACTTCCCTAGAGAACCTTCACTGCATTATTAATGGATTTTCATTTATCTGTCTATGACATATTTGAGGTCTTTGGAGTGCTACTGACTGTGGCTTGAGTTAGTAGACTCTTAGCCTTTTAATTGACAGGAGGAAGAAGAGCTTCCAACAGCCCAAAGCAGTCAGTTTTTCGCAGAAACCACAGAAAAGGGCAATGAAAGGCCATAAGAAAGTTCATCACACTTGATTGCATTAATAACCAGTTACAGAAAAGCAGCATAGGAGCTGATAGACTAAAAACTCCTGATGAAAAAGAAGTGGCAGAGACAGCTGCTGAGTAAGGTCTTAAAGCCCTAGCATGACTGATGTAGTAGTGTGACCTATATAGAGTGCCAGTTTCAACACAAGCAGCTGCTAAGGTTGTTGATTGAATGTACAAATGTGTACCAGGGACAGCATCCAACTTTTTTGCTGTGCTGAGGTTTGGCCAAGCCTAAAATTTTCCATAATTTTGCCAGAGCACATTTCTGTCCTCTGCTTGCCAGATCTAAGGGCAGCATTTTGGAACACTGGGACTTGAACTAGGAACTAGCACCTCCATCACATTCTGAATGATTTTCAAGAAAACCTTTGAGACTTAAGTAACACATTAGAAATTGTTTGTTTACCTGCATGCTTGTGATCTCTTTCTGTTTGTTTTGAGTACAGTTGTGGGAAACATTTTCTTTCTCCTTTCATAAGGAGGACGAAAGGGAGATGAAAAAGGAGATAAATACAAATAAGGTAAGAATGGGAGATAATGTGAAAACATATTAAAAAGTTCTAAAGAATAGGGAAAAAAAAGAAAGAATTGAAGTAAAACCAAGGAATTAGTAAGATGATTTTTTTTGTTGCTATCTGCATGGTTATAAATCAAGAGAAAGTGAAGAACATTAAAATTATGTGCCACTGTTCATTTGGGACACTCAAGATTTGTTTTTTTCATTTCCCCTTTGATCTTCCACTTTGATTTTAGTGTGAAATCAAGGAGGAGGGAAGGGGAAGGAAGGGGAGAGGAGGTTATTTTACATGAACAGCTATTTCAGGAGATATTAAGAATACAGATTATTGTTGTTGTTGTTGTTGTTATTACCACTTATATTCTTCTCCAAAACTAAAACTAAGCTATTGACCCCAGGCTTCGTTTTGTATCTTTTGCTTTTAGTTTGTTTGGAAAGTCTACAGGGAACAAAACATGGAAGCCAAGGTACTGTTCCTTGCCATTATGCCACCAAGCATGTACCTAAAGATTTATGTAAAAATCAGTTCGTGTGAGAGGAATAGGCACTCACCTGGGGAACAGAAAAGTAATCTTCTATAATGGCACTGTCTAGTCTGGAGCTCCTCAACTCCTGGGGCAAGTTAGACACTGTCAGGAGAAAGTACTGGAGGACATTGACACCGGGCTGCAGCTGAAGAGCAACAAACCTTTGTGTGTCCAGGCTGTCAGGTCTGCTTGCATTCCAGGTCAGGTCTCACAGGGAGAAGAGATGACCACTCCGTCCTTAACAAATAAAGGGAAGCTGATGGTGTCAACAGGGGGCCAGATCACCCCCTAAACAGGGATAGAGGCAGCCAAAGAACTGAATGCAGGGTCTGCTACGTACAGACATTAAAAGCTTTCTGTTGTTTCTAAAAACAACAAAAAACAACCAACAAAAACCAGCAAACAAACAAAAAACCCAGAAAACAAAAGCTATGCCTTCAGTAGCTATCAGGTGCTTCTCAGATGACACCTGGTGGCCAAAAACTAGAGATGAAAGCAGCCTGGCTTCGTAGTGCAGAACAGTACAACCCTTGCTAACATCTGCACTACTGCACTTACTGCTGGTGCACCCTCAGTGGCCTTCCTACCATGCTTATCCACCCTCACCACTCCAGTCCATTATTATAGTTCCCCAGAATAAGCACAGACCATCCATGCACCAGCAATAGCTTTTTTTTTAATCTCATGCTTCCAATTTTTTTCATTCTTCTGAATGATGTATTCAGTTTGTTTAATTTTGATCTACAAACTTGAGGCTAGGATAGAGTGGACACACCATTTTCAGAAATAAAAACACAGGGAAAGCCTATGTTAGCAGCAACACGGGGATTTTATGGTGTGGGATAACTAGACAATTTTATGAATGCCTTCACAAGTGGATAGTTAAAACTCAAAAGGTTAAAAGCTTTGATTTCTTCTGATCACTAATTTATTTTTCATCTTTTAAACTACTTCCAGTTTGATGTTCTAACACTGTCTTTTCTGCTTGATACGACTGTCCAATACTGTAACAGATGAGGCCTCTTCCATAAATAAAGTGACCTCAATCAATTGTTTGCATCTTCTAGGTTAATGGCTCTTTTTCCAGTTATTTGGCCATTTTTTCCTGTTCTATGTATACTCCATTCCTTTAAATTTTAATAGCTTTATTTATTTCTTGGTGTATTTCCATGCGTTATTTTTGTGCAAAATCTTGAAATATTTAGCAAAGTGAAACACGCAGAGAAGTCAGATTCATTGACTTCAAACACCAAACTAAGCTGAGAAAGAATGTGGTAGAGGTTAGAGGGTTATTACATAATTATTTAGCTTGTTTCTTCTGGGTTCAGATTACTTGTTTACAAAGAAGGGCACAGAGGCCATCCAAGAGTTGTGGCATTGTATTTGGTCTGGCTGGGATGGAGGTAACATTCTCTGTTGCAGTCCACGGGTTTGCAGCCACGGCAGGGCTGAGATCATTCCAGTATTTGGCCTACTGCTCAGGCAGCGCTCAGGTAGCAACATTAGGGCTGCCTATCCAACATCTCCCCAAAAGGCCAGTAGGCTGAGATGGGCAGGAGGTTGGGACGCAGCTGGGACAGCTGACCCAAAATGGCTAAAGGGATATTCCATACCATATGATATTGTAAAAATGAAATCTAACATGTGGTGCATTTTTTATTAAGGTGTCTGTCTTCTAAAGCAACTGCTGTATATACTGGGGTCATACTCCTCAGGAAGTGGTTGGGCATCACCTACTAAGAGCAGGTAGAGAATAAATCTTTTTTGGTTCCCTTTTCTTCCGAGCATGGCCTTTGCCTTTACCTCAGCCAATGATTTTTTCACCTTATTTCTACTCCTGTCCTGCTGAGCAGAGTGAGTGATAGAGCAGCTTAGAGGATACCTAGTGCCCAGTAAAGGTCAACCCACTGCAAACATGTTCTGGCTGAGTCCTGCTCCACAGAGGGAATGAAGTAAAATGTCCTGGCACAGCTGGAAGCCAAGGTTCATCTTTACACCAGCATCACAGTATGATGTCTGACTCCCGGCTGCTCCCAGCCAGAAGTAACCAAGTCTAACTCCCCTCTAATACCTGAAATATCCCTGCATATGGTTTCCAGCATGACTATGTAAAGTTCTCAGGATTCTGAGTAACTCACAAGTAAAGTATGTTGCAAAGAATAACAGAGATTGACCATCAAGAAACTGGTGAACTATTGAACAGTATCTGAATTATACTATGAGTGGCCACACCTTATTAAATGCTTTTTGAAAACAGGTGCTTCCTGCAGAGCAGTCCCTGATCAGTGGCCAATTTGCTGATCACAGCACAGAAAACTTGGAAGAGCTGACAGTCACCAAAAAAAAGCAAATAGCAACAATACTAACATTTTTCTCTTACATCCAGTAGGGAAGACCGAGACAAAGAAGACTTGGAAACACTGCTGTGTAGAGAATACATTTACAAGCCGTTCCAGGTAACAATCTGTGAGCACAGTCCTCTTTAATTTATGCTGACAACTATTTTCAGGTTTTGAAATGTTCTCCTTTACTTTTTAATTCCTATTCAGCAAGAAAGAACAAATAAAAGTACAACTAAAAATATGAATAAGAAAAACGTTTCAGGAAAGTGCTGTTAAAAACATCAGTAAGGCAATAAAATGTCTTCATCTCAGGCCATTCGGGCAGCATCTGTGAACGCTTTTGTTCTGCAGCGGGGAGAACACCAGTGCCTAAAATCTCTTTAGCTAGGAAAGCTTCTGAACGCATAATTATTTCTATTCCACAGAAATGTTAAATGGCAACTCATTTGAAAGTTTGATTTGTACAGACGAGTGAAAATCAAGATATTGAGAGTCCTCCCAAAAAATTATTCAATGACGTGAAATTCTCTACATTCTGACAGGACAGTGAGGATGTATCGCGGTCATCCTGAAGAAAGCCTTGCATCTCGACATAAACGGAACCAGCGCCACTAACACAAGCTCTCCGAGAGCTGGGAAAAGGAAAAAAAGAGTTAACTCTTGCGATGAAAAGGCGCGGCCGCCCCTCCCCTCAGCGGGGCCGGCGGTAACATGGCTGCGCTGGCCGCGGCGCTGGCGGCCGCCGCCGGGCGGCAACAGGTAAAGGCTTCCCGGGAGCAGGACAGGGACAGGGATAGGGATAGGGATGAGCAGCAACCCGAGGGAAACGGCGCGGGCTGGCCGCGGAATGGCAGCCTCTGTTAGGAGGACTTGGCGTTCCTGCGTTGAGCGAGAGCGTTTTTGTGTGCTGTCGCCAGCTCGCCGTCACTCGCCGCTCCGGTTCTCGTACCTGTGAGGCTTCAAAATTAGTTGAACTGCGCTGGTAGAAAACCGAAGTAATGCTGCCAATCTGAACTGTGGCGTTGTCTGCTTAAAAGTAACAAAAGAGCATTTAAAACACCGGTTGTGAATAATCTTTGATTTTGTTACCTACAGGATGAGGGCTGTTCCAGTACTGCAGGTGCTGGCCCACAACCCCAGAACTGGAAGATGAAAGCTGAGAAAGCTAAGAAAGTTGAATTCATAAGAACTGCAGAAAAGCTAAAAGCTCAGTAAGTTAAACACTTCATCATGTTTCCATGTTGTGCTGGAGGTAACACTAACTCCCGAGTTCAAGGTGAGAATATATAGTAATGAAATCGTCAGGATAAGGTTTCCTTTTCAGGAGCTCAGATAAATTATTGTGATTGTTATGGTAGTTCAGGACAGGCTTACAAGCTCCAAAATGCCCTGTTGTTCCAATTACCATTTGGACTTTGGCCAGTCATCTTCTTAAGGATTGCTGGATACACAAAAAAAGGAAATGCTTGTAGCACAGTTGAATTATCGGTTTTCCAACTCAGCTCTGCTTGCCCTTCTAAGATCCTAAAGTCTTTAAGACATAACAACGAAAGGGGATTGCAGCAGCATTACAACAGCTTCTTCAGAGACGATTGGAAAACTTCATCTAGAACATCTAGGGCACTCCTTTGGAAAACAAGCATCCATGACAGCTCAGGCTTAGAAGTGATTTAAATCTGTTTCTCCACATTCTGACTAAGTGTTGGTAACACCTAGGCTGGTAGCTGGAAGAACAGGGAGGGTTTTTCTTGAACGGTTGAGCTTTATGAGGAATAGCAGACGTAGTCCCCTGGATGAAGGAGAGGTTTTTGTAGTTCTGAATCCTGAATGAACAGTGACACTGAAGTCTCACAGCAGTGTTTTACAGGGCCTGAATTGACTTCACCTTGACTATCCTGGGTTATTGCTCAAAATTTGACTGCCGGGTAATGTAGATGTTCCCAAGGAGCTTGAAACAAGGCAGGCCATTTAACTGCGGCTCATTGTCCCTCTGTAGTGTTGTCTGTGCTGGGGCTCCATCTAGGTGTGCCACCGCGTTAATACAGCCTGTCTGCCTGCACTTCCCACGGAAAATTCTTGTAAGGCTCCCAGGTAGTGAGCATACATAGAGAATTTCAGGCTGTTTCAGTGTGTGAACTACTCCCTGTCAATTAGGTGATTTCCCTGTTTATTTCTTTCTCTTGTGCAAGCTCTTGAGTTACTTTTGGTGTGTAGTCTTGTAACTTCAGAAAGATTTTCCTTGAAAACAGATGTAGGAACAAACTAGAGATTTGTAAAAAATATAACTCCTGTTGACATAGCCTCAGGTGCACACTAACCTTAGAAAATCTTGGGGCTTTGCTGAGTGATTGTGCCTTAATCAGTGGGGTACCCTTTTTTTTTTCTAGGCTTGCAAATATAGAAAAGGACAAAAATGGACATCTTTATAATAGGAAGAGTGATTTCAGGGTAGAATACAGAATACTGGAGGAACTGGAACGCAGCATGACTGTCAGCAGAAAAGCAGAAAGTAAGTGGGGCTTAATTGGGGTTATTTGCTTTTTTTAATTTAATCTACTGTTGATTGTGTAAATGCTTTAACAATCAGTAGTACAGAGAGATTAGTTCAGCTGGAACATAGATACTGGTAAGTGTGGTATTTTACTATGTGTACTGCTTATAAACACTTCCACAATTCAGTCCCAAAATTAAGAAGCATAAACATTTTGGACCTTTTATGTTATTAACTGTTTTCTTTTGATTCTGAACGTAAGAGATGCCACCCACAACAACTTTGGTGTAAAGCTACTGTTCAAGAAACTGGAATCAATGTTGTGTATTGCAAAATCTAATGTACTCTAGTTAATGTACAATAGATATATTCTTACCATAACATTCGCACACTAATTGCTGCTTTTAAATACACTTTTAAGGAGTTTGATGATTACATTTTTTTAATTTTTTGAGTAATAAATATTCCTAGTTTAAATAGCACTGTGAGATGGTGCACTGTCTGTCCTACAGTATTTGTTCCACATACAGACTAATAATTCAAGAAAAAAAGCTACTCCCTGATCACAGTACCTGGACTTTTTCAAAAGTAGTCAAGTAAGTCATGCTATGCCATCTGATATAGATCAAAATAAGTTGAAGAAAGGAAAGGAACATAGATACAACTAAAAGTATATCTATCTTACGAATTTGCTTAGGTTTTAATGTTCCTCTTTAAGGAATCTTATCCTTTGCATCTTTCAGTCCTTAAGAAATGTAAATAGTTTTGAGGAATGATTAAGCTAATAAATTCAGGAAATTATCTGAATCGAGATTAATGTTATGAGATAATAAAGAGGACAGTGCTGAGAGCTGTGAGGCACCACATGTGAAGTCTGAAGGAATGTTGGAGTACGATCCTTTAGAATATGTACAAGAACACCCCAAATTCCCATTCCCATTCTTATGTTCAGGTCTTTCAGCACAATCTGGTTTTTTTTCATTTCCTATGATGTTAGCAGGAACTAGTAGGGTCATGTCTTAGCTACATTTTGTTGTATTTAGGTCTTGGACTGTCTTATCCCTTCCTAAAATCAAATCTTTTAGGGTAGAAGATACAGCTCCGTAGTACCTAAGATATATCCAGAACTTCATCCTCATCAGTGTCATACTTAAGGACTCAGAAGGAGCCAAGTGGTAATAAGGCAAATAAATGCACACGTGCTTGGAGTATACAAAAACATTGATTCTACCCTATTTATCACAGCAAATAAATAAACCTTGTTCAAGTACCACATTCGCATACACTTTCCAAGTTTCCTTTCTCTTCATGAGAGAATGTTTAGAGGCTTAGGTCAGAGTCTCCCTCAGAACTCTAGAGAAGCCATCACCTGCATAGGCAGTGTTCTCCAAACTTCCCTTTTGAAATGGGAGCTACTAATTTTAAAATCTGTTGATGCTGTGTGGGGAGGTACATGGACCATGTGGTCAGCTACATGCAGTTACAGATACTAGGCAGTTTTTTATGATCAGAATTTGTCGCCCCCCCCCCCACACACACTTAGATTAAATCTCCAGTTTATTTTGGAGCCTTCATTGCACTTGTTTTTGTGTGGAATTTAATGCACAAAGAAACTGTTAGAAATATCAGTTATTTTGTTTAACAGAAGCTAAAATCCTGCAGCAGCTGTCAAAAATACGAAACAATGTGAAGAGACTTCAGCAACAATTAAAAGATGTGAAGCCTACACCTGAATGTAAGTCATGATGACACATGTAAAAAAATTTTGTCTACAGGTAAGTTTCTTACGTAGTTTGACTTGTCATTCTCCTGCAGACTTGGGATTCTCCAGTCTGTATGCTTTGCCAGGAATCTGGAAAAGAAAGACTGCAGAAACCTAAAAAATAATGACAGATTATGTAGTTCTCTGTGGAAACAGAAACCTCCTCGGGGTTACAAGTGATGTGTGTTTGTTCTTCAGGCTGTTGAAAGCCAGGTATTTTCTATATGTAACTCTTTCTCTTATATAAAGTTGGTTTTCTAATGCCATGTAACTCCCTTTGATCTTGTCAAAGAGTGTGTTCTACAGGGAACTCGTTTCTAGCCACCACATGACTTGAAATGGAAAATGGAATTGTCTGCAGAAAATGCTGCAGCAACTTGTTCAGTTTGAAACTTCAGGGAAATAGGTACTGAAAGAATCATTCTCTTGTAATACTCCATTACCTAGTGTGGAGCTCGGGTTAAGGCCCCACTGCTAGCTGAGGGCTTTCTGATAAAATGCATTCCATTTCATTTACTCAGTGTTTAATCTACCAAAAAAATCATTGTCTTCTTAAGGTCAGTGAAGATACCAAGAACTAACAAGGCAATAACAAGGAAATAAGAGTTCTAGATTCTATAACTTTACCAAAATCCAGGTTAGTTAAACTATGTGTTTAACTAGAGATGTTAGGCTGGTTTAAAGCAGATTCTAAAACTTTTTTTCTACCATTAGAAAGAGATCCTCTCTGGACAGCTGTCTTACCATCTCTCTCAAAGTCAGGACTACAGCATGCTGACCGCCCAGAACAAAGTTTTTCTTTGAGGTTTCTTTGTCAGCTTTGTAAAAGTAGTGACGTGCAGGCTAAGTAGGATTGCTACAGCCTGGTATAAACCAAAGATTTGAGTGTGTTTAAGACATTAACTGCATTGTTATTAAAAAAAAACAAAAGCAGAACTCTTCAGAATAGGATGTCCTATTCTGGGAATCAGTTGAAGGTTAGTCAAATTAGACTTCTTTAATGGAAATAAACATTTATACTGGGATTTTTATCCAGTTAGCTAAATCATTGCATAAACACACCTTTTAAATAAATGAGAGTCTGTCTTTTAAGGCTGTTTAGGAAGGAAATGCATGCTTTTTTGTACACTGAGATATATATATCTTGGAAGTCTCTGCACTTCTGGATAGTGTTGATAAATACTTCAGACTTCTTAAGTTACATGTTTTTTTCTTTTCCTTTTTTAGTTGTTGACAATCTCAAGGAAATGATGGAAGAAATTGAAAATGCAGTCAATGCTTTTAAAGAGGAACAGAGGCAAATGTACGTTTACACATGCTTCAGCTACGACAAAAAGTGCTTTTCTAAGACATGAAAACTTGGTATTAGTCAAGTAAACTGTTCTTTAGATTTACTATTTTGCTGCTGATTCCTGTTAGAATTCTGATGAACTGCCTTTAAGAGAGGCATTGTGCATATTGCAGCATTCCAATGTAGCAACAATTTGCCTTAGAAAAGGCGTTTAAGAGAAAGGCTGCTGAAGAGTGGGGGGTTTTGTTGTTGATGTGGTTCTGTTTTCTAGATGGGCTTTGTGAGGGTTCCCTTTCTCTCTGCTGGTGTCAGGAGGGAATTGAGTTAGTTGTATGATTGCTATAAATGCGTGCTTTCAGTGAAAGGGCAACTTAATTCTCACTTTGTAGTGCTTTATTATCGGATTATTATAACCGTGCTGTTACCAGTTCAGTTCTTAATCTTTGAAGAATAGCTTTTGTGTGGCATTGAACAATTCCAAAGTTCATTTTTTGTGAATGGACAATGAGTACTGGATTTTTTTTCTTACATTTCAGTGTTTGTCACTTTTCAGATATGAACAGCTTTTGAAGGATGAAAAGGCTTCCATTAATGAACTCAGTCTCTTTGAGAGAAAAGTGGAACTGTGGGCGTTAGGCAGCTTAACGACAGAAAAAGTTTTGAAATTGCGATCAGCCAGGGTTACAGTTGATAAAACAATGGAAAATCATCTACCCAAAGAAGTAGTAGAGTTTGAAAGATTTCTCCAGCAAACAGGAGGGTGGCAAGGAGGCTGGGATGATTATGATCATCAAAATTTTCTGAAAGTACGGACCAAATACAGAGGAAGGCTGTCTTACATGGATGAAGCCCTTGAGTATCTCAGTGGAAGAACAAAAGAAGATATTGAAAAGCATGACAAATGGTATCAAGAATTTCTAATTTTACATGAAAGAAAGAAAGAGGTAAAATAAACCCTCTAGGGCTTTTGAAGACTTAAGGAAAAGTACTTGCTTTTAAAATGCATACATTTCTTATTTTTGTATCTGCCTCTCTGGTGGTAGTGATAGGTGGATTTCTGTTAGAACTTCTGTTGGTTTGTAACTGAGGTCCTTAGCATCCTCAACATGTCAAAATAGTCTTTTAATAAATATTTACCAATAAACATAGACCTAAAACAACCTGAAGTGCGCCATGCAGTGCCAAAATATATTATAAGTGCCAAAATATATTATAAATGTTTTTGGTGGCAGTGGTCTAGCAAGATAGATGCCCCTTCCAGTGCAGTTAAGTGATCCTAAGTGCAATTGCAGTTCCTGTTACATTTGTCCCTAAGAATGTCTGTTCCACCAAATAGGCAATATGCCTATGCCTGACTTACAGAATTATGAATCCCTCAAAAACTGTACATCTGAGTAATAAAAGATACTATTATGAAACAGTAGGTGGAATTGTTAATTTGAAAAAAACCTGGGAACTGAAATATTGTTTGCATTAAAAAGGATATTACATTCATAACTACTCACAGTTATTATGATTGCTGTAACTGAAACCTTTTTAGCAGACATCTCTTAAACCTTCTTGTGTGATCCATAAAATAGGAAAAAAAAAAAAAAAGAGAAAACATACATAGGTGCTTCTTTGCGTTAGGTTTTGCCTTCAGTAGACTTTCCATTCCTGTCTGCAGGTTGTGTCCTTGGAACATATGTTTTCTTCAGATTGAGTCAATGTGAATGTATAAAATTTTCATTAAAACTTTGGATATTTTTCCTGCTGGTCTCTTGCAGTCAATTAAGAAGTGGAGAGAAAAGCTGCAGGAAGAAAAAGAAAGAAACTTGAAGGAGAAAGAGAAATCAGAAAAAATGCTCAAGGAAAAATGGAGACAGTGTGAAGAAGCTCAGAAGAAAAAAGCAGAAGAAGAAAGAAAAAGAAAACAAGCAGCAGTTGAAGCATGGAAGAAACAGAAAGCAATAGCATTTGCAATGGAACAAGCATCGCGATTAGAAGAAGAGAGAGAGAAAAGGCAACAAAAAGAACACCAACGACGTGTGAAATTACTATTGGAAAAGAATACCTTGCAGAAGAAAGTAAAGGATGAACTTGAAAAGCTTGAAAATGAGAAGAGAGAGGAAGCTGAAAAGAAGGAAAGGAAGAAAGTTCCTGCAGAAAAAATTTCTAGTTTTCAAGAGCGTGTGCGTAATTACGTTGTTCATGCATGTTGTTGTTTTAAGTCTGCCTACTTCTTCCTACAGTATCTTTTAAACACGTCTTAAAATCCAAGTTTCATTCATGTAAATCCAGTATTAATTGACTGTGAAAAACAGCATCTATTCCAGACAAGAAACAGTATGAAACTTGATTTTAGACACAGATGTTCCTTTTCCTCCATATCTAAATTCTACAGGATTATTCAAGCCCATATTTATTTCTCCCATATAGAAATGGTTTTATTTACTTCAGTGTGGAAATGGGAAAAAGCGGTTGGGCTGTGTTGTGCTTCATGCTATAGAAAATGTCAGAGGCTGAGTGTTGCATGCAGACATGACATAAAAAGGGACGTTTGAATATCCTGCAGGTTTCAGTAGCTGTTAGGTAAAGTAAGATCCCATATCAATGTAGATGTAATTAGTGGTGAACTGATATTATTGTCAGCGTTCACACTAGAGGTTTATAGACAGAGTTCGAACTACTACACTCCATTGTTTTTCAAAGCCATGTAACTATAATTTGTTTGTGGAAGACAAGCTATAGTGAGTACCTATCTACTGAAACTTTATTCTGTACTATGACAATAATTTGAAAACAAAAAATAATTAGCTGTGAAAAGGTTGCACATATTTTTTTGTATAGTTTTACTTCCAATGTAAAGTTTATTTTTCCATTCATTATGTTTTTCAGGATCTACATAAACTGGAGCTAACATTTTTACAGAAACAAGCTAAAGAAATAGAGAAACAGGAAAAAGAAAAAAAGCTGGCAAAATTGAGAGAGAAGGTAACTTTTTGCTTGTTTTAATCTGAGGCCTGCTCAGTTTGAGAGTTTAAACTTCTTTTTCATTGCTCTAAAAAGCAATTGGTTTTAATTATCTAAATAGTTAATACAGGAAAACAGTCATTCTTGTTATCAGGAGACAAAAATGCAGCAGCCATAGTTCTTTTGTTTAAAAACAAAGACAAAACAGAAAACAGAAAAGAAAAAAAAAAAAGAAGACGAGAATTTATTTTTCCCAGGACAAGTAGAGCCTGTGGGTCATGGAGAGGAGCTGCAATATGGGGGCTGGTTTTTATGTTTTCAAAATGGTTTTCTACCATTGATTAAATAAGTAGGCTGGCTTCCAGAATTATTTCGGATACACTGGGTTTGAGAGTTTAACCTTTTAAGTTATTAAAATTTAATGACAGCAAGCAGTTGTTGACCTTCCTACCGATTTCATGTTTCGCTTATTCCCTGTGATAGCGTGGAGGGCAAAGTCTGTCTCGCCAACTCCGTTATGTTTAGTATGCATTTATGATGAAGACACAAGGAGTGAGTGTAATATAACACCCTCTATGAGCAACAAAATAACCATTTTTTTGGTTGTTTTGTTTCACTCTGAGGTCGAGACTCGGGCAACCAGAGACCAACCCAAACCTACCAAGGGCTGGGAAGAAGGCAGTGAAGAGATGGCACCAGCAGCTTCAGAGCCGCTGTTAATTGTTCCTCACAGGTGAGGAAGGGAGCCATGGACATACAGCACGACCGAACTGCAGTTACACACAAGTCTTTATGCCTTTTTGCTTTGTTGTCAGAGCTGTCCCAGCCTGGAGAGGAGGGTTGTAGCCGGGCCCCAGCCTGTCCCGGGTACAGAACGAAGCAGAAACCGGCACAGAGTTGGCTTGACACACGGCGTGTATTACCTTTGTATTTCGAGACCGTCGGGTTGGAGACGCCGGCGGTGCGATCGGCCGGGTGTGATGCCCCGGCATTAAAAGCACGTTTCCCTGCCGCTGGCTGTGACAACCCTTTCCGGGCGGGGTGGCTCGTCACCGCCCTTCCCTTCCATTTTCCCTTCCCCTTTTCCCCTTCTCTGCGCCCGCCCCGGGGCGGGGCCGCGGGTGACGGGATCCGGGCGCGCCGGGCGCGGGCGGCGGAGGCGAGATGGAGATGGCGGCGGGAGCGGCGGCGGCGGCGGCGGGGCCGTGCCCGGGGGAGCCGGAGCGCCTGGACTTCCTGCGGGAGCGGCACGTGCGCTTCTTCCAGCGGTGCCTCCAGATCCTGCCCGAGCGCTACTCCTCCCTGGAGACCAGCAGGTAGCGGCGGG
>VXBA01001828.1:29944-92296 GCA_013399895.1 Serilophus lunatus | reverse complement strand
GGCGGGACGGGCGCCGTTGTGTCCCGCCCGGAGCCCCCCCGCCCGTCCCGGGATTCCACCCGCGCTCCTCTCGCCGGCGGGGCGGGCGCGTCCGCGGGAAGCCCCTCTCGGAGCCCTGCCCGGCCTCCCGCGGCCCCGGGCGCAAGGAAAAGCCTCTCTGTGAATCTGCCCAGCAGCAGAAGGCTGCTCCCAAAAAATCCGGGTTCATGTGGGGATGTAGTCTCTGCTCGCGTAAACTGCTTGATAACCACGAGGGAAGACTTGTTGATCCTTTTAATCTGTTTTTAGTGCAGTGCTTCATTCTCTTAATCTGCTGTGGAAGCCATTTTAAAATAAATTACTTAAGCTTGTAGCTCAGAGCAAGCACGCAGAGGACTCTTGTTCATGTAAGAGAAATATTTAATTCTTCATTACCTAGTATAAGAAAGAAAATACTAGTGTGTTATGAATTAGGGGGACATTTGTCTCTGTAATTACTTCAGAATGTACTTACTTCATATTCTTCAAGTTTTAAGGTAATTGGTAACATCTGAGGCACGAGAAGGTTGATAATTCATCAAGCTTCACTTGCTAAAATCTTGGAGGTGTGTAGATGATTTGTTATCTTACTCGACCAATAAAATCTTTTTTTTTTTCACTTTGTAATCTTCTACAAGTCATGCTGTGAAGAATGCTCAATGGCTTTGATTAGGTTGCTGAATCAAGCTTTATTTCAGTTGAGAGCACAAACACTTGGCAAAAACGTGTAAAGCCTAGTACAGATAGCCCCATACTGTGTGGAATAGTGCAACTTCACAGTGAAAGTTAGAAAAGGAACTCCTGGGTAGAGGCCAGTGGAGGGCTGAGAAGATGATTCAAGGACTGGAGCATCTGCTATGTGTGGAAGGGCTGAGGGAGCTGGACCTGTTCAGCCTCAAGAAGAGATGACAGAGCGGATCTTATCAATGCATTCAGATATCTTAAGGGTGAGTGGCAAGAGAATGAGGCCAGACTCCAGTGGTGTCCACTGACAGGACCAAGGGGCAACAAGCATAAACTGAAACACAGGAAGGTCCATCTGAAAATGAGAAGAAAGTTCTTCACTGTAGGGGGGAGTGATCACTGGAACAGGCTACCTAGAGAGGTTGTGGAGTTTTCTTTGGAGATACTCAAAACAGCCCTGCCCATTTTCCTCTGCAGCCTGCTCTGGGTGAACCAGCTTTAGCAGGGAGAGGTTGTACTAGATGATCTCTAGAGGTCCCTTCCAACCCCAGCCATTCTGTAATTTTGTGAATTTTTGATTTCAGAGCTGTAAATAAATTATTCTTTAAGGCTTAGTTGGTGTTTTGATGTACTTTCTCAGTTATTTTAGGTGGCAGCAAGAGAATGTCTAGGTCTCCTATACTCTTAGTTGTTTTTAGGCCTTAAATTTACAATAATATGTGGATATGTTAGAATGATAAAACAAGTAGCTAACCTTAGTCCCAGTGACATATGAAAAAGGCCAAAGAAATGGGATGTCTTTGGCCTAGAGGAAGAATCTGATCATAGTCTTCCATTTCTGAGAAACTAATTGCAGAGAAATACGGAGGTGAAAGGGCCATGGTGACAGGTGGGAGTCCATGGGAATAAGGTGCTTTAGGGAGAGTTATGTGGCTGTGGGGAAATATTCTTTACTATTCGAACAGTTAACCTTGAATAGCTTGCCCAGAGAAGTGATGGGGTCTCCACTGATAGCTTGGCTTGTCAGGGTCCTGGGTTGTCTCACCTGAGGCCCTGCCTTCTGCAGGAGGTGAGACCAGTGGGAGACTCTGATGTGCATTGCCAAGCTTGTTGCAGTTTGCCACTGAGCTGAAACAGAAGCTCCAGTTTACAGAAAGTCTTCCCCAGTCTTGGTGAATAATGCTACTAATAAAAATTGTGCGAGAGCTCTTGAGAAATTAATTGGATGAGCTTAAATTTCATGTGTGGTTATAGTAGCCTCAATACCTTAAATGCATAATAGCTGTGCAGCACTGAAAAGACACTTGTTTTCTGAAAACTGGAACTGTAATTTTGAACCTGTTTCATGATGCCTTAATTTTTGGTCAATGAGCACAGTGTAAGCTTTCAAAATAAAAGTCATGGTCAGCTAAATTCATGCATTTTTGAAATCATGAAGTTTTTACTCAGCTACAGGTTTTTTGGTTCCCTTACAGTGATATTTAGATCAATGTTCTGCAGATGTGCATGCATGTCTGTTGACAAATTACAGATGAAGGATTGAATCATAAATGCATCATCATTCCTGGTTTGACCTCGAGGGTACTGAGTTTGCCTTTTTGCCAAGGTCAAGGTCACTGAGGACAGCACACATTAAGCAGACTTCTGTAACTGATACTGCTGCAGAAAGAAATGCTATCAACCTTCTTATTATTACTGTGCCTGTTCCTATGTTTGGGTGATTCCTCTGTGAATTAGATGGGGAAACTGAACTAAATTAAAGAGACATTTGTTAAGTAAAAAAAAATAATTTATCAGATTTTTTTTTGTTCACTGCACTGCAGCAGAACTGTATTTATTGTCACCAGACAAGGGGGGTAGAGACTGAAATTTTTAACACTGCTGGTCCATTCTGTCTTAAGCTGTAGATAGTCAAACAGTAAGGGAGAATAAAGAAAATCCATTTAATGTTCTTTACTCAACATTTTGGCCCAAAGGTTTTGTAGTTGCTTTTATCTGTAGTTGCTGCATGCAACATTAGTTGTAGTAAGAGTAGTTTTTAAGTATTCTGATAGTGTTTCATAGATACTGATGTATATCATAACAATTTCGGTGCCATGAAGTTTTGTAGGACAATGCAATTCTGGTCTCTGAAGCCTTTCACACTGTGGCAATTCATGGTGCTCTTTGTAGTACACTTAATCGGCCATTTCAAATGCTTCCCGACTTCTGCTGAGGATCTGTAGTCTTTGTCCATGCCTGAAAATACAGGGTCTGAATGAGTCACCAGGGATATCCTGTTGACTGTCCTCTGTGGAAATTGCTGTAGATAAAGCTCTTAGGCATCATAGAATGTGCCACCTAAGGTGTGGCTAGGAGTTGTTTTTGCTCGAACGACAGGTCTGTTAAGTTTCTGTGAGACAGGATAGCCCTGTGGAGTAAGGATGCAGTATCTGGGTGGCTGTATTGGGGCCTCTCCATGTCCAGCGGTGCCAAATGTTCTTGCCCATCACAAGTAAAATCCAGCACCCGGTACAGGCTGTTCTTAGTAATGCTGGCCACAACAAGCTCTGAACAGGTAAACTGAAACCTAACACCACTTGTTAAATTCATATGTCTGATGTATTTTTAACTGTAGGTTATATTTACTGACTGTATCGTACGTGCAGCTGTGTGGCTTTGGCCCTTCTTTGCAGCATTTTCTAGTGCTGGTGTTGGCATTTTGTTTGTGCCTCATTGGAAGTAGCTCAGTTGGGTAAAGTAGTGCAAAAATGTCTTTTTATTAGTTCTAGTAAAAGACTGTAAGTGTTTGTGAAAATCACTACATGCAGGCAATGTTCCAAAGAAGTCAAATAAATTTCTTGGGGTTTTTTTGATACAAGTAGTGATTTTGTTTGAATTAGTGATTTATTTTCCAGGATCAGATTCTGGGTTAAATAGAGATCTGTTCAATGGCAATAGTTGATACAAACACTTTGAAAAACCATTTTTTAGTCATCAGAAGGGTTAAAAGACAGTTTTATTCTGCATAGAAATACCTTTTTGTGCAATGTACTTTTTTTGGCTTTCTCTACTCAAAACATTTATTTATAATAATAGTAATAAAGGGACATATTTTACCAGGCCACTGGTAGGAGTGTCACCCTTGCAGGTTGTGCCACCATACGGAGGTTAGTGTCTCCTGCGTTGTCATTTGGCTGATGTGTTTTAATTAGAATTACTCTTTTGGAGATGTGTTTTGGGCTGACTCACGTCACCTTGGTCTTACTGTTTGCAGTTCTGGTGCAGAACCACATGCAGAAATTAAGTGGATGTAGGGGCACCTATCCGCAATCTCTCTCTTCATCTTCAGAGGTACCAAGGTGGCTTACCAGGTTATGGGGAAAATGCAAGGTACAACTTAATCTCCTAAGGAAAGCTGGTGTTAACTTTTCGTTTTCCTTGACGTGCTTACTTGTTTCTGCTTGTGTAGCTGTTGTTTCACAATCTTTCACCTGGTGAAAGGAGAGCGAGAATTGCAAGAAGGATAGGCAGACACAAGTGGGGGTGGTAAAATATACATCCAGCCAATCTTATCCTGAGACAGAACTTTGAACTTCCTAGGTATCATTAAATGAGCTTTTTCTCTCATAGCAATATCTGAAGTTCCTCACTCAGTGGTGTTGCTTTGGTGCCTTCAGGGTGAGTCGTGCAACTGTTCAAGGGACAGTGCTGTCAGTTGAGTGGCTGCAGTGCTTTGAGGTAAAAACAAACCCCTCCAAGAAGGTGTTAGTGGATATGGTGGGACACACTTAGAGGAGGAAACGAGTTGTGGGCAAGAAGAGCGTTGGGCATGGTAGCTACTCCAATGCTCTATTGGATACTTTAATTTGGTGTGCTTAATTTTAGATGCTTAAACAAGGTAGTCATCTAGGCTGCTTTATACCCAAGGACAAGAAATAAGGAACTCTAGATGTTAATTCATCCTGTGTGTGTATTTATGCATTATTTGCTTACAAAGTAGGCTTTGTTCTTTGACTTCTAAGCAGGTTTTGGACACGGTGAGAAGCAGCTTGCTGTAGTTACGGGTTACTTTGCATATGCACTTAATACATATTTAGGGGATTGTTCATGTAAGAATTCTTCACAGAGAAGTAGCACTCCTTGTGTCCATAGTATAGCCTAGTTTAGTTCGTAGTGGGTTGTTTTGTTGGGTATTTTCTCAGGTAAACAGGCCCTTAGGTTAATTTTGAATTGTCATACCATTGTTGTATGAAAGGAAGGGTAGCTTAAATTAAAAACCTTGTTGAGACAGAGAAATGTCTATAGTGCAGAGAACATTATTTTATCCAGTAGATAAATTTCATGCTTTCTGAGCTAGGCTCTGTATTGCACCACTGTTAAAGACTGAGAATTCATAGATGTATCTGTTTCTGCAACATTTTGTTAATTTCCCCATGATATTTATGGTGGGAAGTGTAAGTCTTATTTTTTTCTTTTAGGTTGACAATTGCATTTTTCGCACTCTCTGGTCTGGATATGTTGGATTCCTTAGATGTGGTGAACAAAGATGATATAATAGAATGGATTTATTCCCTTCAGGTCCTTCCCACTGAAGAGAGTGAGTGAGTTTTTAGTTTTTTTTTTATTGATATTAACATCTTTACTTTTGCTTTCTACTTGGGGAATAGTGGATGGCTCTAATTTTTATAAAATACAGGGTTGACATTCCTGAAGTGCTGTCCTGATAATTTCAGACAGTGGTGTTGAGCAAATCTTGGAAATAGATCCCTCTCAAGTAATAAAGCTAAGAAAAAGCAGAAATTAATTTGAAGATAAGCCAGAATAAAATACTATAATGAAGTTGCACCTTCAGGCATTTCAGAGGAATGTTTCACCTGGTTCTAAAAGAAATGCATATGTTATGTAAATATTATGAGTCTTAATAGTGTTGTAATAGTGTTTATATTCCACTCCTATGCCAGGAGCTCTGAGCTTTTAGGAGATTGGAGGTGTAAGAGTAAGAAGAAAAGTCCTTGCTTGAGAAGGAACAATCTCTTCCTTAGATCTGTGTAGGTTGAATTTTCTCAAGGTCTTTAAAGGGAGTAATGCTGTTGGTGTATCCCAGCTGTCCTCAGATTAGAAGGTGCATAGCAGATCCAAGCCAGAGAGGGAACCCACTGGAAATGTCCCTTTCCTGGTGGCTTGACAGAAGTTAGGGAGGTGCCATTCCTGTGGGCTAGTTGATATTGGCAGTTTTTTTCGTGGCAGTGCAAGTGAATCTCCAGTAGCAGTACAGGGGATGGGAGAGAGGGAGACAGGGCAAGGCACTGCTGCTTTAGGACAGGGGTTGCTGGCATGTTAAATGCTGGTGTGGGTATAGCTCCAGTCTGGTGGTCTCTGAGGAAAAGGTAATTCCACGTGCCTTTCTGTAAAATTGTGGACATGTACTTTGGATGGATGTAGAAAGAAAATGGTGTGGGTTTATTATTTAGTCTAATTATATACTATAAATTAGATCTCTAAAAGCAGTTTTATGAAATAAAGACATTTTTATGAAGGGAGCATATGGAATTCGAGGTTGCTGATGCTTTGTTTTTACAGTAATAAAAGATCATTTTTCTTGTTTTGAAGACTTAGAAACCATCAGATCCACCCCAAGAATTAGTTCTAACACATTTCTTTTGTCTTTGTTGTATTCCAGGACTGATTATAGAAAGTTAAGAATTTGGATCACATAATTATTCCCACAATGTTTTTCTTCATGCAAAGGTTCCTGTCCCTTACCATTAGGAAATTTTCCGCAGTTTATGTTATTTGTTTTTAGGGGTTTCTTGCTGTCTAATTTTTATCCCAGTCTTCAGGAGTGTATTCCAAAAGAAAGGGAAGTTTACAATATTAGATTAGAATAGACATTTTTGGTTTTTTGCCTTTGATGATAGTATGCAGTAATTCTTTGTGAGGTTCTACCTGGCCAATGTTTGGAATATTCCCATTGTCATGACCATCCTAGGGAGGGCAGTAAAAATCTCAGCACATAGGTGTGGAAGCTGATAATCCATGGTATAGCGGAGGTGTGCTTCTTTTTCTAGCTATCATCCCCTCATAAAACTGCAGGAGGGTAGTTTTAGAGAGGGTGCTTTTGGCATTGCACTATGTGCTTTCTAAATAATAAATCTCTGCTTTTCACCACAAGAACAAGCTTCTCTGCAATTCTGTATTTTCATATTACATTGTAATAGCCCTTGTTCTTACACTTTTGGTAGTAACACTGCTCTTACCTGGTCACTTGTTCCCGCAGCATTATTTGTATTTCGTTTTTACTTCATCTACTGGACAACAGATGCTAACATGTAAATGTGAATTATGCTACAAGTGGTAAGATTGAAATTGGATGAGTAAATGAGAAGAAAGGAAACTTTACACTCCTGTAATGTATTAACTTCCCGGCTTTTAATCTCGAGTTTGTGCAATGCTTGTTAATTGGCAGCCTCCCAGAAGCAGAGATCTTGCTCCCTCTTTCGGCCCATTTGAAGAAGTATCTAAACTCTGGTAGGCCACAACAATGAAGCTTTTGGTTTCAAAATGCTTGTGGCATGGCTAGTTAAAGAGGTGGTCACTATCTTGTTGGGTTGGAATCCTTCTAGGTAAAAAAACAAGCAAGCAAGCACAACATTTTGATTTAAAGAAACATACTATTGCAGCCTTTTTTTGCATGCAGGCATGATAAACTGGTTCTATTATCTATAGCACTTCAACGGTTTTTTGTTTAAATCATTGTTTTTTGATGAGAAATTCAAATTATTTTGAGAACTACTGGTACCTTTCAGTCATTTGTCCAAAGAATGGAAGACAGGACAGTTGGTACTTTGCAAATTTATTATCTGTTTATTTTTAGTAATAGCTATTATAATAGATACACTGGCTTGGATAGAATTCATTGCTTTTCTTAGATGACCCTAGGCTGCTGTGTTTTGGGCCTGGGACTAGAAGTACTGGTAGACCAGTTTTTTAGCTATCGCTGAGCAGTGCCTGCATAACATCAAGGCTGGCTCTTTGTTTCTTCTCTGCACTCCTTTTTCCTCAGCAGATACAGGCAGGACAGGACAGCTGATCCAGACTGACCTGAGGACAGACCCGAGGGATACTCCACACCATATGCTATCATTTTCAGCAGTAAAAGCTTGAGGAAAGCAAGAGAAAGGGGGCAGTGTTTGTGGATCTGATGTTTGTCTTCCTCAGTAGCCCTTGCACCTGCTGAGGCACTGCTTTCTGGGAAGTGGCTTTACATTTCCCTGGCTGATGAAAAGTAGCGAGTGAATTCCCCCTTTGCTTTCTGTGTGCCTACTTTTGCTTCACCTATCAAACTGTTTCTGTCTCACACCCTGAGTCTTCTCCCCTTCTCTTTTTCTCTCTTTTCTTGCCTTCACACTGAAGGGGGAAGTGAGTGGATGGTTCTGTATGTGCTCAGCTGCTGGTTGGGGTCAACTCACCACAGCAGGGTGTTACAGAACCTGGCAGAAAATTCAGAATTTAGTGGTTTAGAGCACTTCTTTCGTAAAGTCTCACAATACCCTGTGATAGCTTTAGGTAACGTGTTTGTATCTACTGGTGTGTAATACATCTGATGGCTAATGAAAACTTAAGTTCAGAGGTTTGTAGCCTTTGAAATGTGTATGTGAAACTAGAGCTCACTAATGCAAAGTGGTGAGATCTTGGTCTAGCTGAGTAAGAAAACAAATATATACTCAGTCAGCCTAATTCAAATGCACTAAAGGAAGCTAAAGATTGAGGTCTGTCACGATAGACTGTATTCTTTTGTGGGTTCATTGCAACTGTGATTCAAATAAATAATGTTCTTTAGATACTATAATTTATCTCGGGTGTTTCAGACACTGGCTCAGCACCAGTTTTAGTTAGGAGAGAATGACATGTCACATATGCAAGCTGACCCTCACACAGAAACACATCCTTAACTGAATGCTTCAACTTAGAGCTGCCTTCTGCTTCTTTGAAGGGAGCCTGGCTTCTATAACTCCTGCTAAATAGTTTCACTTTATATTACACAGATTCTGGCCATTGTTACTTTTCCTTCACTTATAGTAAATGTTCTGCTTAGTTGCATGGCTAATATGTGCTTTTGTTTTGTTTGTGTGCTCATTGCAGGAAGACTTCACTAGATTTTTCTTTTAGTAACAAGTTGAATTCTTGAAAAGATACTTTGTCTTTTTTTCATTTTGAGGAAGGTGGTGCTCTTTTACAAGTCTTACCACAATTATGTACTTAGAAATATTTTGAAATGTTAGTGAAATTGGAAAAAAGTTGACAAAAGACCCTCTTTCAACTAGCTGCTTGGTCTTAAAAATCCTTATCATGTCAGAGTTTTAATATTTTTTGATAGAATTTCAAATTTATTTTAACTATCTTAAAGTGCAACTCTTATCAATTTAAGGAAAATATATGACAGTTTCTTGCAAGCCAGTTCAGCACTTCTAAAAGAGGGCGAACCCAGAGCACCCTACTCAAGTAATCTAGTTGCAGACAGTGGAGACACACTGCCTGGCTGTATTCATCCACCATCCTCCCCCATAGGAACACTGGCATTTGTTTGGCCCTACTTGAGAGCTTGCTGAAGTGGCAGAGAAACCTGCATTTATTTATCCAACAGAAGGTTACCTTTGTGTTGTATTGGTGAACTGTGTTGGTTGGGAGTGCCAGTGCCACCCTACTAAAGGAGAGGGAAGGAAATTGTAGTTTTTGGCAGTTGGATGCTTCACTAGCTTTGCTGTACTAAGAAACGGAACCACAAGGGATGCTGACACATTAATTTGTAAATCTGAACCTCCACAACCTGTGCATAGCAGACTGAAAATCATTATGCTACAACATGGACATAAAACTTAGTTCTGTCAAAGTCTGAATTTAGATTGGTAAGAATTATTCTTCCTTCTTCAGTGTGTCAGCACTGAAAAAAATGTGTAAAATGCTGTTGACTGTTTTTGGAAGTCATTGTTACATGTGCGCTTTCTGATTATGAGTTTCTTGAGAAGAAATACGAATTTTCTTCCAGTATAACTTTCTTTAATTGCTACTGCCTATGTTAAAGCTGTTGTTTTTTTTTATAATAAGATTTTAATGATGTACGTAATGTGCTTCTGTACTTAGCAAAATGGGAAAGACTTGCAGCCAGAGGAATGCTTGAGTGTAATCTAAATGTGAAGTAGTAATGGTAAAATTTATCAATCTTTCCATGCAAGAAAAATCATAAAATATAAATTAAAAAAATATCCTATCTGTAAAAAAAAAAAAAAAAGAACTTTTAGAATAAGTCATCTGTGATTGTCATTTGAAGTTCTGTTACCTATCTTAGGGATTTTCTGGCTGGGCACACATAGGTAACATGGTTTTCTTCACAGTAAAGTCTCAGCTTTTGATTTAAGCATGGAGTCTTTCAGTTTTGGAAAAGGGTCAGTTTTCTGTAGTTGTCAGATGTGGAAAGTTCTTCCATGTGGGTTATGTTCAGCTTGCAATAGTTATGCAGCAGTTTATGAAATGTTTATTACTTTTTGCTCTGTCTTCAGCTCCTTCAGAAAGTGGTTCAGTGAGGTGGACAGTGGAAGTGAACACTAGGTGGTACCATTTCATATCTCCAGTTGCACTGATGCTTCATGAAGCAAGATGTGCTGGAGCTGAACTGGTCACTCCAGCGATTTTTTGCAGGGGACACAGACTATGATCACACCCTCTTAATTAGAGTATATTTAATTTTTAATTCTATTTCTGATTCTGACAGTCAATTTGTGGTCCAGGAAAGTAGACAAGAATTTGATTAATACTGGTAAACTATTATGTAAAATAAGTACAAGTACATTGCAATAAAATAATAAAACCAGCTTCACAGAAGATGAAGTTTCACATTATGAAATTTCTTTCATAAACTGAGAGACAGCCTTTTTCTGTAACTTCCCTTTGATTCTCATTTGATTTTGAACTTGTAAATTCACAGAACGCTAAAAACCCCCTATGAGACATGAGTTCAGTGTTCCAGAGTCATCTGGTTAAAAATGAGTGGGTTTCACTTCTTATTTTATAGCTTCCCTTATCAACTTAGAATTCAACTTTCTAATTCATGTATTGTGACTAGAAATTTAGCAATTCACTTGTAATACTGAAGGTATATTATGCACATTAATGGATTGGAGGAGGAGATAAAATTCCCTTTAAAGTTTCCCTTAAAGTAGTAAGGGGATTGAAGACTCATGCTGGTCTTCTGTTTTTCCTAGGAGCCAATGTGTAAAGCCTAGAATGGGAGGTCAGAAGTTCTGACAGAAAGAGTTAAAATAGATTTTAAATTGATAGAAATATAGTTAAAAATCCAATATTTTAAAGTTACAAATGCTGTTTTCTGGTTTATGGCAATTTAGTAGTACAAGAAAGGTTTTTAAATAGTACATGAAAATTGAACAGCTAAAGGGAGTAATAGATCCTGATTTCATTCTTGTACTTTAATCTTGTTTCACAGTAGCTGTGAATTCAGAAGCCAATCAAAGCGACCCACTAACAGCACACGACATGGGTTTCATGCTGCTGTTTCTATCTTGATAATGAATTGCAAACTAGAGTTTAAAGGGCCAGTGATGGGGATCAGTGTTTCTAGGTTGAATGTTTCCATCTAGCAACTAACAGCTGAGGTCTGTTCGACTGCAGAGCTTAATTGTCTTAATTGTCGCATGTTTGCCTTTGCAGCAGAATAGTGGTGTTCTAGTAGGCTAGCAACTTTTCTGGACAAAGGGTTTCCACTTCAGTACCATTTCAAAGTGAGTTTTTTGGTTGGCTTAAGCACTTAACAAAAGATTCATTTTTACTGAAAATGGGCTGAAGAATTAAAAAAAATAAAAATTGAGAACATCCAGGTGCTGTTCAACTACAGCATTCATTAGGCTTTTATTTTCAGAGATTGAGAGTAAACAGTTGAGGTTTTGCCGTGCAAAATCAGGACTGCAAATCTGGACTTTAGACAGTGTGTGGTTCACACTTCTGTGTGCTGCATGTTTGGGTATTGTGACATATTTGAAACAAATTATACTGAATCAGGGACAGAAATGTATGATAGCTACAATGTGCTTAAAATTGCAATTTGTTTATCCTTGAACATTTTGCAGAGTATCTTAAAACAGTTCTGCTTGGGACCAGACGGTGTTACTAGGCAGGAATCCAGAGAGGAATAAAAAAATATGTTAACTCTGGGCATTTTCCCAGGACAGCAATTCTTTTTTTTTTTTTTTCTCTCTGATGAGCATGGAAGACAATTCTCTGTTGATATAAAGAGTGTATTTCCACCAAATATTTTTTTTAAAAAAAGGTGCTTTGTACTTTGTCATTGCAGCAGGATTAAGTTTGCATATGATTTTCCTTGGGTTTTGTGTTGTTTTTTTTTAATTAATCATTGATAACAAACCAAGTTGGGAACCCAAGAGACATGCATACTCTAGTAGTACCATGAATAATGTTGAAGTAGTGGGTCTTGATCTTAATAGAGAATTACGGTTTATAATGAGTGTCTTAACAAAACAAGTTATTTGAATATTTTTGTAATCTTTTCCAGGATCAAATATGAATCGCTGTGGATTCAGAGGCTCTTCATATCTAGGGATGCCATTCAATCCCTCCAAGGTCAGTTAAGAGTGTGTGTCTGTGTCTGTGTATGTAAAATATGTTCACTTAGGCAATAAATGATAAACTTCACAGTTATGGAGTATCTGGAAGGCAGGGATTTTTGCGCAGTTAATACACTTAAATGTTTGCAGAGCCTTTAAGAAACACACCTAAGAAACATATTAAAATGATACCTAGGACTTGAGTTTCCAGATCAGTGGAGAAATTGGCATAGAAGTTGTGGCCTGTCTCAGTGCAGTCTTTTCCTTCCCTGGTCTTTTACTAATTCAGGGAAACTTCTCTAGCTCAAGAACTGTCACATGGTAGAGAAGGGCAGAATAGCCCTGTATTTAGTAGGGAACATGCTCTTCTTTGGTATCATAGAATGGTTTGGGCAAGAAAGGGCCCTTAAGATCATCTCACGCCCATATCCCCACCACAGACAGGGACACCTTCCACTAGACGGGTTGCTCAGGATCTCATCCAACTTGTCCTTGAACATTTCCATGGACATGGAAATCACAACTCTTCTGGGCAACCTATTCCAGTGCCTCACCCCCCTCAGTGAAGAATTTCTTCCTAATATCTAATCTAAACCTACCTTCAGTTTGAAGCCATTCCCCCTTGTCCTGTCACTCACTACACATCCTTGTACAAAGTACCTCTCCATCTTTTTTGTTCCTTTCAGGTACTGGAAGGCCATAGTTAGGTTGCCTTGAAGCCTTCTCTTTTCCAGGCTGACCAGCCACAACTCTCTCAGCTTTTCCTTATAGGAGAAGTGCTCCCTCCAGGCAGCTTCCTGGCCCTCCACAGAACTTGCCACATCGTTTTTGTGTCTGGGGCCCCAGACCTGGATGTAGCACTCGAGGTGGTGTCCCACCAGAGCAGAATAGAGAGGCAGAATCCCCTCCCTGGCCATGCTGCTTCTGATGCAACCCAGCGTACAAATGGCTTTCTGATCCACAAGTGCACATTGTTGGCTCATGTCCACCTTTTTCTTCACCAACACCCTCAAGTCTTTCTCTGCAGATCTGCTTTCAATGACTTCTTCTCCCACTCCTAGTGGGAGAATCCTCCTGGTCTGGGATCGCTCCAACCCAAGTGCAGCTCCTTGCACTTGGTCTTAAACCTCATGAAATTCCCATGCACCCACTTTCTGAGCTTGTCCAGGTCCCTTTGAATGGCATCCCATCCTTCAGGAGTGTCAACAGCACCACTCAGCTTGGTGTCATGTGCAAGTTTGCTCAGGGTGCACTTCATGCCTGTCTCTGTCATTAATGAAGATACTAAATAACAATGCAGACCCCCGAGGGCACCACTTGCCATTGGTTTCCATTGGGACTCCTGACCCATTGACCACCACCCTCTGGATGTGAGCATCCAACCAATTCCTTATCCACTGAACCGTCCACCCATCAAGTCCATAGCTCTCCAATTTAGAGGGAAGGGTGTTGTGGACCTGTCTGTCAAAGGGTTTATGGAAATCCACATAGATGACATCTTTAGCCCTTCCCTTGTCCACTAATGTAGTCACTCCACTGTAGAAGCCACTCAGTTGGTCAGGCAGGACTTGCCCTTGGTAAAGCTAAGCTGACTGTCCCAAATCACCTCTCTGTCCTCCATGTGCATTAGCACAGCTTTTAGGAGGATCTGTTCTGTGACCTTCCCAGGCACAGAGGTGATGCTGACAGGTCAGTAGTTCCCAGGGTCATCCTTTCCACCCTTTTTAAAAATAGGTACAATGTTCCCCTTTTTCGAGTTATCTGAGACTTCACCTGACTGCACTGATTTTTCAAATATCGTGGAGAGTAGCTTGGCAACTAAACCAGCCAGTTCCCTCAGGACTTGGAGCTACATCTCTTCAGACCCCATGAACTTGGGTACATTCAGGTTTCTCAAGTGGTCACGAGCCTGATCTTCTCTTACAGTGGAAGGGACTTCGCTCCTCCCGTCCTCATTCTACTGTCCATCCACTCAAGAGATGTAGGAAGAGAGGCTGGCATTGAAGACCGAGTCAAAAATGTTGTTGAGTACCTCAGACTTCTCCTTTCTGTGGCTACAAGTTTCCCAGCCTTGCTTATCAGAGTTGTGTGTGTGTATGTGTGTGTGTGTGTGTGTGTGTGTGTGTAATCTTTCTTTGTCTTCCTTCTCTGGCTGGCAGACCTGTAGAAGTTCTTGTTATTCTGTGCATCACTTGCCAAGTTCAGCTTCAGCTCGTCTTTGGCCTTCCCAACTCTACATCTGATCTTCCCCATCTCTACAAAACTGAACTATGTCCCTGTACTTCTCCCAGGATACCCATTCCTGCTTCCACTGCCCGTGCATTTGCTTCTTGTCCTTTAGTTTGACCAGCAGGTTCTGACTCAGGCATACTGACCTCTTGCTTCCTTGCTCTTGTCCTTTATGGGAAGTATCTTTAAAGATCTGTCAGCTCTGTTCTGCGCCTTGTCCCTGAGGGTACTCTCCCCAGTAGTGCTATTGACTGTCTCCTTGAAAAGCTGGAAATTTGCCCTTCTCAAGTTCAGGGTCCTGACTTTAGTCTTTGTCTGACCTCTGTTCCTCAGGATTGCAAAGTCCACCTGTGTGTGATCACTTCAGGTCAGACTGCCCCTGGTCTTGGTGTCCCTGATTAGCTCACTTAGGCCTGCAAGCACGATGTCTCCTGTAGATGGAACAAGAAGGTCTTGGCAATAAACTCCCCTTGATCAGGGGCCTGTAGTGACTCCAGGCGCAAAGTTCTTTTTGTTGCCTTGGTCTTGATTCTTGTCCACAGGTTTTTGACCTGCTTATGACTGTTTTTCAGAGACAGCTCTTCACACTCAATCCATCTGTTGATATAAACAGCATCCTCTCTGCCTTGCCTTGTTGATCTGTCCCTTCCGAACAGCCTGTACCCATCGATAGCCACACCGCAGTCATGAGATTCATCCCACCAAGTTTCAGTAATGGCAGCTAGGTTGTAGCTTTCCAGCAGCATGGTGGCTTTCGAGTCCTCCTGTTTGTTGCCCATGCTGTGTGCATTGTTTTGGAGTCAATTCATCTGGGCCACTGGCCATGTTGTCTTTCTAGAGGAATACCCCTTAATTCCTGTGAGATATTTCACTGGTGTTTTCTGTTACCTCTGGGGCCTTTGGTTCATCCTGTAAGACCTTTAAGTGTTCTCCAGTGTGGCTAGCACATCTCAGAGTAATTGGCAAAGGGTCCTCACTAGCATTCTGTTCCTCTAACCCTGGCATGTCATCCCATGGCTTGCCAGGGACAAGCCTTATATTTGTTTTCCGTTCCCTGCACTTTCTTGTGTTTCAATTTGACTATCAACTTCCGATAGAATACACATCGTTCCTAAATATTCGCTTCAGAGGAAATATGTTGCAATCCACTGGTATGTTCGAATGTGTTAGTCAATCTGCAGAAGGGAAAAAGGGATGGAGTCGTGTAACCTGTGGAAGTTAGGTACAAAGTCATTATCTCTAGAAAACTGGTTGCACATAGATATATTTTTTATTCAAGCATTGCAATACTTTTTTCAGTGTATCAGCATGAGAGGGATCACATCTTCTTTATCTGTTGGCATACAAGTTTTAAAGCACTTTCAGCACTCTTGCCCTGAAGCATTCAGAAGTAACTCAGAAATCACTACCGTGCCTTTGAGATATGATTACAGTCTTGTCATCTTTTTTATTCAACATTTAAAAATATTCTGTTAAATCTGTCTTGAAAAGTAAGTTTTTGAAAAAGCCTATATTTTGGGTTTTCTTTGATACTTGGTATTTATTCCATGCCACTAGAGTGATTTTGTTCTTGAGCTCGGAGAAAGTGCCATGCTGGAGGTAACCAAAGTGAGGAACTCCCAATTAAAAGAAAAATGGCGAGAGATATCCAGCTTTACTAAATGTTACAAGTTCATTCAGCTTTGGTTTGCGTGTGGTGTTTTTTTAGTTGTTGCCCTTTCGACGTTTGATGGTAACGTCTTTGCAGCTCTTTGAAACAGTAGCAAAAGTGAAACAAAAACATATCCAATTCACCAACTTGCCACACAGCCTTCACGAACCGTAATAGTCTTAATTGTAAAAGAAGGATAAGAGTGATTCTTCTATCACCAAATTTAAAACATGATTCATTTTAAAATTAGAAAATAGTTATTTTTTGAACTGGCTCCAGATTCTGCAGTCTTTTTGATTTGGTGTTATTGGACTTTAAACTAGTTTTTTAATTTAGGAATGAACAGTCTCCTCAGAGTTTCAGGTAGGCCTAGATCTTTCCAATCCTTTTAAAGTGTTAGAAGTCAATTTTATGGCTAGATTGAAAGCCAATACCTGAAACTTTTATGTAAGATTGTGGTAAATAACCTACGCTATCACTTGGGGGAAGAAAGATCTCTTTTGTATTCCTGACACAACATTGTGTTTTCTCAAGGCTGCAACACTGATACTGATGAAAAATGAATAGTTTAAGAAAATGTTTTGCAGAATGACTCATAGAGAAGGCAACAATAAATAGAGTATAAAAATAAGTAGAAGATAACAGCAGATACTATAAAGACCCAGAGAAGTCTAGGTCAAAAAATCTCTGTATTACATATTATTTCTATTTTATGCAAACATCTCTGTATTTTATTTTTTGTGATTCTGAACAACCTGGTCTAGTGAAAAGTGTCCCTGCCCATGGAAGGGGAATTGCAACTAGATGATCCTTGAGGTCCCTTCCAGCACAGGCCATTCTGTGAATCTATGAAGTAGGAAACAGCAAGGTCTTGCAGAATAGTTTCAAAAAAGTAAAGAGGTACAGGAGCAGAGACACCTTGAATTACAGATTAGTTGCTTTATTTGGCACTGTACCATAAGTTCTACTCAAATTAGCTAAATTAGCTAAAATCATGTGCTTTAGATGAACTTAAGTCATTATAATGTGAAAACCACATCTCTGCATCTTAGGCTACCCACCTGCAAGTGAAGACTCTTACCCACTGAACATCCACAATAAATTTGTATTACATTGTACCTTTAAATCAAACCAGGTAAAAGATTGTCCAGTAGCTTACATAGGCATGTATTTAGAAATTAGATTATTGAATATTTATGTGCTTTGAAAGTATAATTAAGCCTCCTGACTGTAAGTTCTGACTTTGTGGTTCTGCCATCCAGCAGCCATCTTTATGCAGAGTATCTCAATCCTGTGTGTGAATTGGCTCCTTTCACACTGCGTGAAGGAACCCTTTCTTGAGGCAGTAGTGCCAAGTGTGAGGAGAGTTTTTTTTCAAAGTGGGACTCTGCCTGTGCAGGTATGTATTTAGTAGTGTTCTTTATTAGTATTTGAAGAGACGCTTTTGCAGCAGGGGGAGTTTCTTAGATTTCTTTGCAGTGGTCAACAGGAACTGCTGATGACCGTGAGTTATGTATAAGTAACAGTTCCAAATAATGTGGTAAGGAAAATTTTTGTGTCACTGAACTGAGTCTAGCTATTTGAAGTATTCCCTCACCTTGCATCTTTTAGTGTTAATTCTTTTCAAGAAGACTCTGGTTGTGGAGACCATGATGGTAATGCCAAAAGGACCAGAACTGTTTACTCCACCCCTGAGATCCAAGTAAATCTGTTTCCTCTGGGACTTACAAACTAATTACCACAAAGGGTGAAGTGTATGGAGAACACAAGCCAACCATATCCCCCTCTGTCTTCTCAGAGTATGTCTGAACCAATGCATTAGCTCAGAACAGTAGAGAGCACTTTACAAGTGGAATTTATTGTGCTTACTCCAGAAGAGAGTGAGACGCAGAAACTAGGCACCCTGTAAATGAAAGTGAACCAGAAGGTGAATGAAATTCTGCATTTGTGGGCTCTGTCTTCCTGTTAAAGGAGAAGCCTCCGCTTAAGCATTCTCACGCCACTCAAGGAATCATGCATGCACCACCCAAGACTTCTAAGTGCTAGTACCAGAGTCCTTCTGCAGTGGGCAGCTCTTGTGAGCTGGTGGGTGCCCCTTTAAACTTCTCGCTCACACACACACGTATGCAGGTGTGCTTCCTTCTTCTTAGGGCTCAGCCTTAGGTTTCCCGTAGCAGAGTCTTAGCAATTGGATTTATAAAAATTAAATTGTTTAATAGAGTTGTACAGCAGTAGGTCAGCTCAAGATGGGTACTTCCAGAGAAGGACCCAGAACTGTGGGCAGTTAAGCCCTTGCAACTTACACATCCACCCCTCGCTCATTCTTAACGTCCTTGCACACATCACTTGGACCAATGGCAATTTTTGGTCTGAGTCTTTTATCAACTTAATGGTTCTTTTTTGGTCCTTGCAGACACGCTGTCCTTGTCAAGCTGCTGTTTCTGCAACTGGTGGTTGTAGTCTCTCCTTGTTTGCATTTCTGGTGCACCTCCTCCCTGGTAGAGCATTGGAAACTAAAAAAGCCCTAGACACAGAATAAAACATTACTGAACAACAGCCAGAACAGCAGTGCGTTGTCAATACTGTTCTCATACAAAGCCAAACCACAGCATTGTACCAGCTGATATGAAAATTGCTATGAAAATCCACTATTTCAGCTGAAAACATGCCTAGGTGTGGTTTCAAAGCTGGATGCTTCATCCAGCTACTTTTGCTGAGTAAGGGAAGCTAAGTGAACAACATCATAAATCACACAGTATTATAGTTGCATAACTCACTCTATTTAAAACTTAATTTATGCTAAACAACTGGTATCTCTCAATACTACCCTCCAGATCCACTCCTGTTAATATATTATTCCTTAATGTAAACATAACCATACTGGATCAAGTGTATTCTGGTTTTTTCAGTGTTTAGCACACTCCACCCACACTTCAACAGCTTTGTTGTTGCTAGTTTTTGAGATGTAACTTCTATCATTCTTAAAATTACTTCATTCTGTTTGTCTGTGGTTTTGGACCATGAATCTGAGCTGCTGACAGCAGTTGTTTTTTTGTACTTAGGCTGACGGTTTGCTTAGTTGCTGCTGTCACTTCAGTCAGCAGTGTCTTTGAGGCAGAAATAGATACATTTAACTAAAAGTAGGGTTTTTTTGGTAATACAGAACTGAAAAAACTAACTTATTTTTACCAAACCTAATCATGTGCTTTGACTATGGTGTCTTTGATAAATTTCTTACATATTTCTATACCGTGTGTGACTTGCTGTATTCTCTTAGCAGTCTAGCAACACTTCCACCCATGCAAATTCTAGACATGTTGGCAAATATTTCATGAAACCTTTGAGATTTGTAATCTTTTGCATTTGGAGAAGCCATTCTAGTCCTGTTTGGTGATAGCAACTTGTCACAGGGCCAGTTACTGCAAATTTTAGGAATTTTCAATTTTATACAAAAAGTGTTATTTTCTTGGGGTTTTGATTATTTGTTTTTTGCCTGAAACATGATGATTGACTGAAACCGATTGTTGTCCCTTCAAAGACATCCTGTTATGGGGACTCTGTGTTCTGTTGCATAAGTGTGTGAAGTGTATATTATTGTGTGGAGGTACGACATGAAATTTTGTAGGTAATATCACAGTTATCTTGAAATAATTACCTGGAACCTGGAAGTGAATTTCAGTAGATTTAAAATTTAAAATGTTATGGTTATTATGAAGAGTATATTATTCTTCTGGTGAATACTGTTGTAATTTTTTTTTAAACCGCATGAGGTGAGCAAAGATCTGCTAGGATAGGGGTCCTCAGACTACGGCCCGCCGGTATTTACAGACCCCCCGGCTCTGTGCTGCCTGCCGTCTCCTCCCGGACGGGGACAGCCCCGTCCCCCCGCAGTCCCACGGGCGGCTCTGCGGGGCCGGCGGGACGGGGCGGGCGGGCGGAGTGCGGGGCTGGCCCCGGGCTGCGACTGGCGGGGACAAGTAGGGAACCCGACACTGACCATCTCATCATTAGCCAAAAGCAGGCCCACAGTTCACATGGAAATATCATTTGTTTTTGTTGATTACAGTTGTTCTTAATTTTAAATATTGCATTCTTTTTCCTGTTTTTTGCACACTACTACAAATAAAATATGTGCAGTGTGCATAGAAATTTATTAATTTTTTTTCAAAACTATAGTCCGGCCCCTGACAGTGTCTGAGGGACAGTGAACCGGCCCCCTGTTGAAAAAGTTTGAGGACCCCTGTGCTAGGCTCTCAAAAACTTCCAAAATTCTATGGTAACTACGCATCTGAAACATCAGGGTGGTCTCTATTATATGCATTGTAACAATTCCTGTATGATCTCTTACTTCATTCTGATCCTTCTGTGTTTAATTTTATTGAAATATTGGCCATATTTGTTGAGACTTTTGGGCTTCACCTAAAGTTCTCAAGACAAGATGCGTGTTGGACTCTCTTATCATGTCCACTGGTTGTTTTAGCAATTACACATCAAGATATCTAGCAGTATATCTTATCATATAAAGAATGATAATCCTGTAACAAGAGAAAGCGATTAGAAGCAAAGGCAATTGTGAGACCTATAAGCTTCTATTCTTCAATGTTGACACCATCTCCCTGATTCCACATGTAACAACATTAAAATACTACCTATCCTAATAATCTTTTCTGCATAAGGATTTGTTTAGTGTTCAAGGTCAGAAGTAAATGGCAGTACTGATGTAGCTGTGGACTTCATTATATTGTTTGCTTTATATGCATCGTACCAGTGTAGTTTGTGTTATTTTTAAAAACTACAAACGACAAGAAAAAAAACTACAAAGTTGCAAAATTTTACACAGCTCATGTGTGTCTTAAAACCTGTACCTGGAAAAACAGCATGCTACTCCTACATTTTGAAATGTTTGCATAGGAAGCAAATACAGATAGAATTTGTATGTTGTCTAGGTGCTATAGTGGTTGGTGCAATTTGTTAGAGGAGGATGGCATTATTAACTTTTGTGAGCAGTGTATGTGCTAAAACTTTGTCTGCAGCCTGTTTTTAGTGCAGCAACTAGTGTAAAAGAAATGCTAAAATGCAGAATTCACTAAAAATAAGGGCTCAGTTATTTACACATTTGTAAGTTACTAAGGCTCTAGAGGCAATGTGGCATTAGCCTATGTATAGAAAAGTAGAATGAAAAAGAATCTAATGAAGTGGGAATTTTCAGTCATTTTATGTAGACACTGAAAAAATTGTCACTTAAAGGGCAAGTGTAGATGTATTAGAAAATTAGGCTAGAACTTTTGGGTAGAGTTTTTATAAATATGGATTTAAAAAGCAAGTCTAAATATCCTTTTGTAAACCTTTCTTGCTTAGTGAATGTAATCTTCCTCTGGAATTAATATATTCAAATGTAAAGTCTAGCTTTTTCATTATAACTATTACTGTTCAGTTATTCCTGATGTCAGCAGTGATTTGGAGATGAACTACCTGTAACAGTGTGTGAACAGCCATTGTGAACTGTAAACACTGATTTACAGGCTCAGAGTGTTTGTCTGAAATGAGCAGAGGCATCTTCTGCATTTCCCTTGCTCTAGTCCAAGTAGGAAGAAATTAAATATTCCTCTGATTCTAGTTAAATTATGTAGCTGTTTGAAAAATTAATTTTCTTCATAGTTGCTGATGGGAACTGCTGGGACATTTTGTAAACAGTTGGTCCTAATAGCAGATAATCTTTCCAGGTAATTTTCATTGGCTAGTGTGTGTGTGTCTTTTATTTCATTTGACAAAAAACTGTGAAAAGCTTTAGTTGCAGAACCAAGACATTGAGAATCCTTTTAGGGCAATTACTAAGGCTGAGAGAGCTGGGACTATTTAGCCTGGAGGAGACCTAGGAGAAGGGGAATCTCATTAATGTGTAGAAATACCTGAAAGAAAGGTGCAAAGAGGATGGAGCTAGCCTCTTTCCAGTGGCAGGACCAGAGGCAATGGGCACACACTGAAATTCAGGAAGCTTCCTGTAAACATCCAGAAACACTTTTTCACTGTGAGGGTGACCAAGCACTAACACAGTTTGCCCAGGGAGCTGTTGGAATATCCATTCTTGGAGGTATTTAGAAGCCATCCTGACACCTGGGTACCCAACTGTAGGTGACAGTGCTTGAACACAGGGTTGGACCAGAGGAACCCCAGAGGTCCTGACAGCCTTTGCCTCTCTGTGATTGTGTGTGTATGACTGAGGGATGTACAGGGTAGGAGACAGTGGTGGGGGCACAGGAAGCACAGGGATAGGAGTGGGAGCTGCTGGGATTTGTGCCTCCTTCTCATCAGAGGGTCCAGGACTGGAAATAAAGGAGAGGAGGTGCAGCTCTCAGTGCTTGCTCTCTCTTTCTCTGTTGCATAGCTAGAGCTTTTGTAGTGCTGCTGGAGTCATTTCACCTTGTTTTCTGCCTCCCTTTCACAACTGTGTTTGATTTCGTAGTGTAAGAGCAATCCCTTGCTGTCTAGAGGGTAATAACTATTTTTCTTGCAGTTTCTTGTATTAGAAACAGAGGGTTTTGGATTTGGAAATAAGCATGACTGGGCCTAAAAAAACCCGATTAAACATAACATTAAATTTGGTTTTATACTGCTCTTTACTTGTGTTTTTAGAACAACTTGCATAATAAAAATGGCAACTGATTAGGCAATAATGCTAGTAAAATCAGAATTTAAAAATCTGTCTCTACTAGTCGATATTGAAATAGCTTTTACCCTGTTTAAAACAGTTATATTGCAGTTTCTCCAAACTGAACCAAACTCTTTTTCTCAACAAAAAAAAAAATCTCAAATTTATGATGACATGCAACTTCTTTTGTAAATGAGTAATTGAGCAATGACTACTATCCATTGTCATCTTCTTACATGTGGTCTGTTTTCATGGAGCAGTACAGTCCAAGATACGCCTATAAAATACCAAAAGGAAAAAGAATAGTTTTAGCACAGCAGTGTCAATCCCCTGCCCATTTCTATGGTTTGCATTGTGTGACTAGTCAACACTTAAATCTCATTTTAGCTTCTCAGTTGACATTTGATGATCCTTGTGGGTCCCTTCAACTCAGGATATTTTACATTTCTTTGATTATTTGGTATGCAATTACTTTGTTTAAGTTCTGGTTGTTGTTGTAAAATAGAGCTGAAAGTAGATGAGTGGCTAACTTGGTATTGTTTCAATTGACAGAGAGATTACTCGTAATCTCTCACACTGCTTTTCTACTTGTAGATCATTGGATTTTAAAATCTTTGCTGAGAGGACCTCCAGAGGTTTGGTGTTTTAACAGTGCTTACCCAGCTGCCAGAAAACTAATGCCCAGTGGTGTGTCAGGATAAACTTAGGTAGACTTGAGGACATCCCATCTTTTTGCTTAATTGTTTCATAAATATAACTCGTGGCAAAGGTTCTTTCCAAAGCTTTCTGCTGACCGAGTGTTTACAAGGGTAGCACAGCTATGTGGTAGCTTAGTTTGGTGAGGAAAGCTGAGCATGATGTCTTCAGTTTAACCATAACAAGTGAAGGGAAAAGAAATTTCTTTACCTCTTAGTTAAGGGAAAAAAAAAAAAAGAAAACTTCACTGTAATATAAAGCATTGTGATGTTTCAATTATTTTTTTGTGTCTTTTTACTAGGGTCCAGGTATATCTCATCCCTATGACAGTGGGCACATAGCCATGACTTACACAGGTCTATCATGTCTGGTTATTCTTGGAGATGATTTGAGTCGAGTAAATAAAGATGCCATACTGGCAGGACTGAGAGCTCTCCAGCTGGAGGATGGAAGGTAAAAAATATTTCTACAACTCTCTGGGTGGTTAATAGAAAACCAGATGTGGGATGAAATATAAGAAACACATTTTTTATGAAAGTAGCTATGTAATCTTTTTGTTCTATTAGAAATTACTTTGGTTGTTAATCAGCATCAGTCATAGAACACACACCAATGCATGTGATGGCTTCTTGCAAATATTTAAGTCATCCAAGTATACTGACTTTTTAAACCAAACATAGGTTTGTCAGGCAGCAAATCGTAGAAGAAGTGATTAACGGTTTATTGATTGTCACAGGTAATTCAACTTTTTACTTATTTCTGTTTATTATAGAATCACTTAAATCAAAAAGGACCCTTAAGATCATGAAGTCCAACCATTAACCCAGCAATACCAAGTCCCTCACTAAACTACGTCCCTAAGCACCACATCTACATGTCTTTTAAATACCTCCACCATTTCCCTGGTCAGCCTGTTCCAGTGCTTAACAGTCCTTTCAGTGAAATTTTTCCAGATGTCTAATCTAAACCTCCCTGGTGCAACTTGAGGTCATTTCCTCTGTCCCACCTGTAGAGAAGAGACCAACCCCCACCTTGCCACAACCTCCTTTCAGGTAGTGTCCCCTCAGTGTTCTTTTCTCCAGGTTGAACACTACAAGCTCCCTCAGCAGCTCCACCTAAGACTTGTACTTTCAACCCTTCACCAGCTCTGTTGCCCTTCTCTGAACACACTCCAGCGCCTCAATGTCTTTCTTGTTGTGAGGGTTCCAAAACTGAACACAGAATATGGAGTGTGGCCTCCCCATTGCCAAGAACAGTGAGGCAGTCACTGCCATGGTCCTGCTGGCCAGTTTCTGATAAAAGTATCCAAATCACAACATCTGTCATCATTTTAAGAGTTTCTGAGATTGTGCCAAAATAACCCAGATATGATTATTTTAAAATGTTAATAGAGTTTGGAGAGATTATAACCATAAGAAATGAAAAACTGAATTGAAGCCTGTTTTCACCACTTGTGTTAGAAATGGTAGTATTAGCAATTACATTTGTACATACGTGGGAAACTGATCCAGAAGAGCTTTCCTGATTTCTTGGGAAAGTTAGTTTTGTGAGCTGTTAAGATCCCTAGAAAAGCAAGGAACTTTGCCCCAGACAGTAAATGTTAAAATGGTAAATCGTACATCACTATGTACTATAACAAGTGAAAGCCTATAAATGTTAACATCTTCGAATGAATAAATAAAGACCAGTGTCATGACATTGCTGAAGATAGTCACCCAGGCCCTTAAATGTTAGTAGGTCTATTCATTTTCTTTGACTTAGAATCACATTGTCTGAAAAGAAAATCTAGTGTAGCATTGAGTTATATTTATGAGATTACTGTAAATAGAAGTAGCTAGTATTTAAAGGACACACTGTGCAATTCCATGAACTGCTTCTTGTATTTTCTGGTGTAACAGGCAACACAGTGTCTAAACAGAAATGTTTCTTTCAGTTTCTGTGCAGTGCTGGAAGGAAGTGAGAATGATATGAGGTTTGTGTACTGTGCTTCCTGTATCTGCTACATGCTCGATAACTGGGCAGGCATGGATATGAAGAAAGCTATAGACTACATCAGAAGAAGTATGGTGAGTATTTGCAAAATGTTATTTCTTTCTATGGTTTAAGGTTTATAGCTATATTTCTAAACTATGGCTGAAAAACCTGTCCAAATTGAAATATTGTGGTAATTCCTTTATTTTCTCTTTCTACCTTAGTGAGTCGAAAATTGCAAAGAAGACGGGGTTTTTTATATTTGTATTTTCATTGTAATGTGCATGCTAGCAAGATAATTTGATATGTTTGTTCACTTCAAATTAATTCTTTTTTCTTTAAAATCATTTAAAAATTGAAAGCGAGTTTTTGAAAACTGGGGCCTGATGTTCCTTACAGAAAGTGTAAAAAGCACTGTGTCAATAGGATTCTCATGTTTCACTAATCTGTAGTCCTGCTTTTTAAAAGATAAACAAATCCAATTATTGTCACTAATTATTGACATCAGTTTATGCTTAATAAGTGTTTCCAGTCATGCATGTCATTATTTATTTATGCGATACTTGAAATGAAGGAAAATACACAAACATATGGAGTTTTTTTAGTGTGCCTTGCCAGCTATCTTCATATTTGGTTGGAATAAAGGAGTTTTCCTTTTTTTTTTTGCTTTTTTCCATGATGCTTCATTAGTTTAACTGAGTTTCATGTTCCAAGATGAAAATAAATTTTTTTTGAAGAAGCTGAGCAAGCTTAAAAACTGCAGTTTCCTAAGTATGCTTAAACATATAATGAACTCTTTCAGTCCACAAAAAAATCCCAAATTTATGATGACATACTTCTTTTGTAAATGAGTAATTGCTACCAGCAGTGATACTGTAAAATTTACATGAGAAACAAGTCTAAAAATGACCAAATTGGGTGTTATTTTTTGTTTTATTTTAGAGGTAGTTGGATGCCAAAGTATTTCTTACTGTACATCTCAAGAAGCTTTCTGGCACACTGCCATAGTCTTGGATGGACTGAGGTGATGAAGGACAGGGCTCAGTGTATTGACCTGCAGTCTGTTCACACTCTAGTAGCGCCTTTTATTCCCCTTTTCCCTCTGTTTTCTCTTGTTCTTCCCCAGTCTGCTTGGATCTCTCCCTTTTCCCTAGCCATGCCATAGGTTACACACACCCCTGCACTCCCCAGGGAACACTCCATAATTTAGGAGATTTTTTTATGTATAATCCCGGAATTTTCTTCTCCTGCGTCCCATAAGAGCCCCCGTAGTCCAGTAGTTGTTACGTGACTTTAGTTAGCATGAGTTCCTAGGATGAGAATATTCCTGCTGAATTCTCCCAATGGTTTTCACCCAGGGACAATGATTTATCAATTCTCTTTTCACAGTCTGAGAGAGGAGCCAAGGCAGAATCTTTTCTTTCACTGATTAGGTCAGGAGGATTTTTTCTTCTCTGATCCTTTCTGGACCTTTGTGTTTACTGAGATTAGTTTTAGTCAGATAACTTAGCAGAAATAGGAGACTCAAATATTAAGAAAGAATAGCAAACAAAACCAAAGAGCAAAATCCTTACTCTGTGGTTCTGTACATTGACTGTTAGTTAGCATTTTGAGCATTTGAGAGCAGTTTTGGTCCCAGAGGATCTGATGGAAATAGAAATGGTACCAAGAAAGTCGACTTGAACTGTGAAAAAGGAGCATTTAATATACTAGGACTCTTTATTGTGGAAATGAGATTGTTAGGTGGAGTGTAACAAAGATATGTGAAGTAATAAGTAGCACTGAAAAGATGAAGAGAGGAGTAAGCAACTATTTCTAAGACAGAGAGCAACATGTAAGGCCATTAACAACAGCAGGAAAGGGGAGATTCTTTGAAAGTCTGGAGCATTGAAATGGCCCTGTCTACAGTGATCTTTATACTTTGCTTCTAGAGCTTAGCATTAATCCTTGTACCTGCAAATTCTGACTGTTAGGTTCCTATTGGAAAAATTGATTTCAGTTTAAAAAATTAATAATTGAAGCCTGAACAGAGCAAGACTTCCTGGAAGGGCTCAAAGTAATAATTGCAGTTGACTAGTGATGTAAAACTGGAATTTGGAAATGGTCAAAGTTCAGAACACACTGTGGCTTATCACAAAGGTTGTGTCTTTCCTTGGCTAGCTCAGAGTAATTTACAGAGATCCTATAAGCAGCGTTCTGTAGGCAGCAGTCATCTTAGCATGTACAAATGTGTAACAAGAGAGGTTGTATTTTAGTCCAGATTTACTGTGAATTGGTAGATGAACTATACACTGCATTCAGTTGGACTTCTTTAAAACCGTTGGTGTGCTGATAAATTGTTGCAGAGCTGGTATGCACATGTGCACTGATTTTGTCTGTGTTTTCTGGGTTTGCACTGCTTAGTCAGATGGATATTTCAGTGCATTAACTCGGTTGCAAGGTCTCTGGCACTTCTAGGAAAATACACAAAACCTTTGCCTCCTACTGAGTCACTTTTAGAGCTGAAAATCTGTCTTAAGAGGACTCAGACATTCAGGAATTAGCCCCTTGTGAAAATCATTTCACAGGAGTGGTTGTTGATTCCTTTTATTCATCTATTTCCACCACTCTCCTTGAAATGTATTCCAGTTCAATTACCTATCACATGACCAAAGTATTTCTTAGTGTATCTCATAAATAAATGGAATGAATGAGAAATGTGGCATCCAAGAATGTTAGCTGGATTTATCCCATTAAGGTTTTCTAGGTGGTGCTAAAAATAACGAATGTATAGAACAATTCAAAGAAAATTCTCCTTGACATTATTTAATTTGTTACTCATTGTGTAGATAACTATACAGTGAATATAGGTATAGACATTATTGCATATGCTTATTCTGTTTTGCTAAAATACCACCTTGTTCTATCACTTTCATTAATTATGTAACAAAAAAATTGCCTTGCTCAATTGTAAACTGTTTTGGCAGAAAGGTGTGGTTTTGATTTATTGCTGTATGTCATCAGTTGCACATAAATGAAGCATGTGACAGTTAACAGAGCTTTTTTCAATTTTCCAGATTGGCATACATGTGAAGTGCAACTAATCTGGATTGAGCGTAACATGACTGGTTAAATACAGTAATCTTTGTAATAAAATTGTGGATTTTTTAGCTTATTCTTTGGAATTTGTTCCCTTTAGTGATGCAGTATAATAGTTGTGACAGATAAAATTCAATACAGCTGAAGGAGGGAACCTGTTTGTGTAGGTAGACATACCAAGAACAGAAGAAGATGGCTACATGAAACAATGTTAAAAATATTAAAAGGAATTGAATCTTCCTACAGAATGGATAGCCTTCTTGTTTTCTCTCAACTAAAAAGTGTTTATGCAATGCTGACCACAACATTAATTGATATTTGACTTTCATGTTGAAAATCAGATACATCAATAATCATAAAACAACAGGCACTAAGATGCTGAAACTTTACATGACTTCCAGAGACTCTACAGTAATGCTTTTTGCAGCATTGCTTGGGTTTTTTTTAAGTAGAAATTTTGCAAGAAGTTTTAAGTATCGCATCTGCTTTTGCTAGTATTGTAGTCTCCTTGGAGAGCAATTATATTAGTCTGTTGATATAATTAAGCTGGTTGTGAAACTGACTCTGAAGCAACAATTTTACCCAACTGGATTTACATGTTTCCTGAGAATAGTATTTTCTTATGCAATGTTAATGATGTAGTAACCCAGAGCCCCTTTTGGCATACCATTTCATGAGCATTTTCAGAAGGACAAAGAAATAAAATTATTTTCCTGATTCTTTAATGCACACAAGTCTCCAAAGAGCAGCTGCTGTCTGTAAATAGATAGAGATCAGTTAGCCAAAAGTCAACTATTGTGTATCAGTTTTAAGCTAATTGTACGGCCCAGTAGACTGGAATACACAGCTTTTTTCCAGAGCTTATTGCTTTGTCATACATAAAGCAAGCCACCTCCTCTTACAATTGCTGTTGTAGAGTTAATGAGCTTTGCCAACATAGCTTTGCTAATCAACTTCTGTTTGCTTAGCAATTAATGGATCTGTGGAGTGTGGTAGAACATTTGCATTGCTTTCTCAGAAGGCGGTCCAAAAGAGAGTTTACACTATGTGTTTTAACTTTCAGACATCCATAGAGATTACTTAAAATTTGCTGGCTCAAACTTTAGAAAATCAAGATGCAAACTTAAATGTGTGTATTGGATGTTAGTCTTTTTAATTGCTTCAGCTTGCAGCAACAACTCAAAAACTGAGCAATATAGTTTTGATGTAGCTTCTGTGTCTGCTCCTGTTTCCTTTTTTTGTTTTCAATGGCAGTTTTAAAGCAGATCTACAAAGCAATCTGTAGGTAATTGCTAAAGACATGTAGCTATTCTTTGGCTAGGACTGTGGAAGTCATTAGTGGTTTGTCAAGGAGTCCTGTACCTACTAGCCACTGTTAATTGTTTTGCAGAAATTCAGGGTTAGCTCCTAGAGGGGCTAGGGTAAAGATTTTGTCTTGATTCTTCACACTACACACAGTAGTGCCTTGAATTTTGCCTTTTTTGCATGTTAGCCAGCTTTTGTGCTACAGACAGATTACATTATGCATTTAATTTTGTTTTGATTACATATTCATTCTTTTTATAAGGACAAAAAAAATTTATTGAGATTTTTTCTTTAATGGTTATCTGCATCACATACTTTTACTTTTTGACAAAGATGTTCATTTTCAGACTTTTAACATATGTCACAACTAAAATCTAATTCCATGAAAGTCATAAAAGCTGCCATATGTTAACTGGCTGGGGCCAAGAGCTTTTAGAGGTCCAGAATTTAATCAGGTTAGATGGTCTGATGATAATTTTGCTCGTAAACTAAGAAATTGCAATGTCTATGAAAGTGATGTGGTTCTAAAGCAACTGGTTTGTGGGATTTTTTTTCTTCAGTCTTATGATAACGGCCTGGCACAGGGAGCTGGACTGGAATCTCATGGTAAGAATGTTAAAATGTTCTACACCTGTTTTTAAACTGGAATTGAAAATGCTATGAGAGGTGCAGGGTCTGTCATACCTTTCTTTTCTGATTTTAAGGAAGTGAGATGAGGAGGAGCAAATCCAAAACATGCCCTTGAATAGCACGTCTTCTTCCCTGAGTTTCAGCTTAATATCAGAACAGATGGGCTCTTAATATATCAACTCTTTACTTCATGAATGTTTCATTGAAAGATGTTGGCTGTAGTTCTCACCTCTTGCTGACAGAGCAAACTTTTTCCTCAAGTCTCATTTCTATTCTGTGGATTTTATCTGCAAGAGATTTTGTGCAATGCACCTGATCATCTCCAATTTCAACAGCTATGAGTAAAATCTAGAAGTATTTCCTCTGATAGATCACAGCATCCCTTGTGAGCTCAAATCTTGAAGTAGCAGTTAGTTTTTGAAAACAGCTGGTGGTTCTGAAGGTAGGAATCCCCCAAGAGACTGCTATGTTGCTATGCCATGAAGTAGTGGTGTGCTTGTGACAGAGAAACTCTTGACTTTTATGTGACTGATACTAAATTTGGTGCTGTAGTCTATTTGACAAGGTGGAGATTGCTCAAAGCCAAGACTCAATGATCTTGGAGGTCTTTTCTAACTTATATGATTCTGTAATTCTAATACTGGTTTTATCTTTAATAAAGTTCTGGTAGGATTTTGTGTTCCTGCAGGATTGATAAAGCTGAAAGACTTTAAATTATACTCCTACATATTAAAACAATTGGTTAACTAAGTTTCTGTGGAATGCTAGTGGTAACAGGTAGCATTACTTTTGCAGCCTTTTCTTGCTGCATTTTGATGTCAGAATGAAAATATGCTTAGAGCGCCTGGGGTCTTCCAGCACTGGCATAGCCTGAGGAACTTTGGGCCCCAGGTCATCTCTCAACAGCTTGCTTATGATCTTTCCCAGCCTCTAATTATATCTTATCAGGGAAGAGACTGAGAATAAGTTTTGATGTGCTTTTAAAAAGACATGTTTTTTGTGAAGCCAAAGAACTGAGTTTCTCTTCTAATTCCAAATTTCATCATACAGTTTCCTTGACAGCAAGTTCCTTAGAAGCACAATTTGTATATATTACAGCCATGAGAAACCAAGAGTCTTTTCACAGTATGAACTATTCTTTTTTAATTTTATTATTTTTCTTTTCTGCTTACCAGACACTTCTGTCTTTTTATATGTTCTGGAGGATTGTGTCTGAGACTGGCTTTGGCATATCTGTTTCAGTCTGACTGCTGACATCCCAGTAGCTTTCTTTTTTAAGTTATGTATGAAGAAATGTTTCTGTTGCAATACAATTTACTTATTTCTGGACTGCTGTGTAATGTAAATTGCATAGCACTATGAGAAAAAACAGCTTTAAGAAAACTAATTCAGGTTTATGTGTGCAACAGCTAGGTTGAAGGGTTTTTTCCCTTTGACGTACCTGCTGAACTAAAATGTTTTTATGTATTTGGATTTTAGACTTGACATTTTCCTACTTGTAAAAATCCATTAATTTAATTGTTAACACATTAGTTAAAATTCTGACTGAGATCATAGAAGCTTAGGTGAAAATCTGGGTATCAAAGCATTGCAAACCCAGCTCTCTCTTCACAGGTGGCTCTACATTTTGTGGTATTGCATCACTGTGTTTGATGGGTAAATTGGAAGAAGTTTTTTCAGAAAAAGAACTGAACAGAATAAGAAGATGGTGTATAATGAGACAACAGAATGGCTACCATGGGCGACCCAACAAACCTGTGGACACTTGCTATTCCTTTTGGGTGGGAGCAACATTAAAGGTAGTGTACAGAACAGCTACAGCATAGTTATTGACTTATTTTGATTTTTTTAAGCATCATTTTCTCTACTTTAAAGAGTTAGATATTTGGCACATGTGCACAAAAATGCACTGATGACTATAAAGGTCTTTCATCCTGCAAAAATGCATGAGACTGAGGCTTACAAGATTACTGCTATCTCCGCAGTTGCTACTTATTTCTAAAATAAGCACTATGTTTTAGTATTAAAAATATACTAAGACTATGTTCTAATTTCTTTTCAGCTCTTGAACATATTCCAATATACAAATTTTGAGAAAAACCGAAATTACATCCTGTCAACTCAAGATCGTCTTGTTGGTGGATTTGCCAAGTGGCCAGATAGCCATCCTGGTAAAATTATTTTTCAAAATGACAGTGACTATGTTCTAAGCTAGAAATACATTCCAGATCTTGGACATCTGAGAGGCATAAAGGAAGTTGTCTCCTTCAAAAAAAAAAGGGAAAAAAATTTCATAATGAGATGTTCATTACTGAAGTGGAAGGATGGGGGTGTAGTTTTTCCATGTTAAGCCACAGAGCAAGTAAGCCATTGTTTAGACTACTGTTAGTCTATTTAGTGTGTGTTTTAATTCTTCTGTTTAGAGGGAATATTGTACAGTGGATATCTCTCTAAATTAAGTAAATATATCTGTATATTTTCTTAGTAAGTTAATCTTTTAAGGTTATTCAGAAGTCACTGATGTATGTAAAAACAGTCAAAGTTTACATAGTTACATGCTGCGATTTGCAGATAGTGATTACACATAGCAATTATATGAGTATGAGAAAGTTAATTGTCATTTTGGAATTGGTTAATTTGAAGTAATGGAAAGCTTGAAAAGATACTAAAATCTTTTAATTTTAAAAGTTGGTAAAATTCAATGACGATACTGTGAATTTGTGAAAACAAACCTTGTGCCAGTAATGTTGTCCATGGCATTTTGTACAAGGAAGATGAACAGTCTGTGAACTTACCAAATAAGATAAAAATGTAGTCATAATGAAGGAAGAATCTGTGCCCTGATATTTCGTTCTTTCATAATTTCATCTTGAAAAACAGTTGAGTACTTTTCAAGGTAGACCCAGACTGAAAACACAGTGCTTGTGATAGGTTTGCTGCTGCCACTTTCCTGAAAACCAGTTTAGGATTTCTGAGGAATTTAGCTATATTTACTTTCGTCATACAGAAAAGTCAATATCCTGTTTCTTTTTGTCTTAATGAAACATTTGCCTTGTGAGCTAGAGATTAAAAAAATCTGTTTCAAACACCAGTCTTGTGCAAAGTGCCTTAACATGTCTTAAACTTATTTTCATTTTATAACAAGATTGTCCACCTAGTTGACAAAGGGAAGCCATTTGATGTAACCTAAGGCTTTCAGTACTGTCTCTCACAGGATCCTTCTGGACAAAATGTCCAGTCTGCAGCTGAATAAACATATTATATGGTGAATAAGCAATTGGCTCACAGGTGGAGCACAGAGGGTAATAGTGACTTGCGTGACATCAGACTGGGGATCTGTCACTAGTGGAGTTCTGCAGATCTCCATCTTAGACCCTGTGTTGTTCAATATGTTCACAAATTTCCTGGACACAGGACTGGAAGGGACACTAAGCAAGTTTGCAGATGATACAGAACTGAGAGGACCTGCTGACTCCTTCAAGGCAGGGAGGCCCTGCAGAGAAACCTAGACAAATTAGAGATGGGCAATCTCCAGCCATAGGAAATTTTACAAGGACAAATGCCCCATTCTGCACCTGGGACAAGGCAATCCTGATTGGGGCTATAGCCCAGGGAACCAGAGACTGAAGAGCAGCACTGTGGAAAGGGACTTTGGGGTCCTGGTCAATGTCAGGTTAAATCTGAGTCACCAGTGCCCTGGCATCCAGGAGGGCCAACCATGTCCTGAGGGCATCAGGCAAAGCATCACCAGGCAGTCGAGAAGGGGGATTGTCCCACTCTGCTGTGCACTGGTGTGTCCTCACCTTGAATATTATATGCAGTTTTGGGCACTGCAATGTAAGAGAAGGATATTAAGCTATTCAAGTGTGTCCAAAGAAAGGCAGTGAAGATAGTGAAGGGTCCTGAGGGGAAATCTTACGACAGTAACTGAGGTCACTTGCTTGGTTCGGCCTGGAGAAGAGGAGCTAACTATACATAGTAAGCTTACTACTTACAGTAGCTAGCTGTTCATAAAATAATCAGCCAAAAAATACTTTCACGAAAAAAATTCACTTTCTGGACTGATGTTGTTTTCAGATTCTTAAATTCTTTTGTTCTTTGACCAAGGCACTCAGAAGATATAAAGTAGTGTGCAAGTAGTTGTAAAACAAAACTAAACTCTAGTTCATGCTGGTGATTTTGGGTAGAAACAGATTCCTTCTGTCAAAACTCAAGTTTAAAATACAGCACCTGATTGTTCGTTTTCCTTGGCTATAATTACTCCGGGGTGTTTGAATATAGGAACACTTGGCTGTTAGCAGCCTGAGATAATTTTATTTTTCCTTTTCTGTCCTTTTTTCAGATGCTTTACATGCCTACTTTGGGATCTGTGGTTTGTCATTAATTGGAGAATCTGGTATTTGCAAAGTTCATCCTGCCCTGAACGTAAGCACAAGAACCTCAGAGCGCCTTCACCAGCTTCATCAGATCTGGAAAACACGGACTTTAAACAGTGTTCAGACGACACACACCTCTCTACATGACTGATTTAGACTTGAATTTAGTTCCGGTAGCATAATTGTAGCCCGGGGTTAAAAGCCATGTATAACCAATGTGCTCTTTTAAGTGCTGGAGTCATACAATCAGATCCGTGTTGCTGGCATCACTTTGATAGGGAGTTGCCTTCAGCAGGTTATTCTGCATTGTGAAAAAAAAGGAAATGTTTTTGATTATATAGAAGTTCGTCACCGCAGACTGTAAAATGGCTTTTCAAATGGCTTCTAAGAAATCCCTTGAGGCATTTAAACTTTGTTTTATTTTTTTAAATTTGTGCATACTGTGTCAAAATATATAATGGGGGATTATTTTCAAAATCTGTTTACATATCATACAGTATAGCACAGAATCTTGGAGTTCTTTATAATCTTACTATTCAACATATTTTTTGGTAGAAATTCTCCCATATTAAGTCTCAGTTAAAAGTTAACTTTTGTCATAAACTTCCAGATTCCATAAACTTTCTTTTCAAAAACAAATGAATTAAGTACAAATAAAATTATTTTATTCAATATACAGGACTTTTAACGTTGTGTGGCCTTATGAAATGGATTTCATTCTTCTGAGCAGGTTTGACACAGATGCAGTGGATTGTTAGCCAGAAAAAGGGTTTTCATCAGAAATAGTTTCTTCATGTAAAATTCAGTAAGTGTGGCATATTGATGTGTGTCAGTAAGAGATACTCAACACAATCTTTTGGAGACGTACCTGTGTGCAAGAGTAGCATTAGAACCTGTTTCCAAAGACAAGCCTTTGCAATACATTAAAATTGTACAACTGCACTTTGGTAATTTTTTTATGTATTTCTCTTTGAGTGTGAAATAATACCAAGTTTCTTAACTATTCTGTGTAAAGAGTGAAACACTGGGCTTTAAAGTAAACAGCAGTGGTGCACTGTTAGAGTGATGGCAAACATTCTCAGCTGCTTTTGTAGTGGTGCCTTACTTTGTATGCCTGAAGTGCTGTTCAGAATTGAAGCACGTAACCTTGCCTCTGACACATTTGTGGCAGTCGGTTTGTCCATTTCCAGCATTCAGTAGAGACCAAGATGTCTTTCTATATTTCAGGTGTGAAGGCACATTCTTTTTTCTAAAGGACGTCCAAACACAGACAACTGAAGACTTCTGAAAGCAGATAAAGTACACCATTTGCCACTGCTGAGCCCAGAGGGACAGGATATAGACCTTTTCAATCAGCAGAGGATCCTAAAGGATAACCATATTTCTGGTTTTGCAGTGCAGGACAAGTGAAAAAGGTAGCACAGTCGTACCTCTGTCACGCATGTCAGAGAGATCCAATAGGCATCTTCAGGCTACCAGAACAATCCCAGTGTCCAAACCTGTAGCAGCCTTCCTGCCTAAATTAATTGGTTTTATTTCTACAGCAAATTAATTTACATGGCAGCATTGGGAACATCACTAGTGATAGTGATCTGCTTAGAAAAGCAGAAGAGGAGCAAGGGGCAGTAAGATGTGTAAGCTGGACTTGTCCCAGTAGATGCTTTCCTCAAAGGAGGAAAGGCTACATGTCTGGGAAAACTAAGTCTGGAGTGGTGGAACCACGACTGTAGGGCTAGTACTGGGAAGGGGGAGTGAAGTGCTTGAGTAGGACTGGTGCAGAGTGACAGACATGAAAACCGGGAAATAGGGAGGGCAGAGGCAGGAGAAAACTAGGGAAGGGAATGTGAACTAATGGAACCAAACTGGTGGAAGGGATTTGAGCTGCCATGGGTAAGAATAGGGAGTAAAAGCTGAGGTACTGATTCAAGCAACATGAGGGAATTGAGGGAGGAAGACAGCTTGGAAATTGGTTTTATTGGCCATATACTGAGATAACTGGAAATGCAGCTACAAATAGAAATAGCAAGATACCTAAAAGAGATGATCAGCCGTGCTGGGAGTTCACTGCAGCGGTTCCTGTGGGAATCTCATTTTTCTGGAGGGGCTTAAAAGGATGTTGGTATGCAAGGGCTGAAGTAGCTTCCTTGAACAGAAGACTGTCAGGTTATGGGGGTCTAACCAGCTGAAAACCCATTTAAAACCTAACCCAAACCTTGGAGCAAAAATTATTGAAAATATCAAAAGTATTTGCATGTCTTGACATCAAATGGTGGCCACAAGTTAGATTACGGTAGAGTGGGGAGGGCTTCTGGAACATGGTTTAGTTACAAGATGAGATGTAATTGAAGCTACTCCTCCCCACCACTGTGCCTCTGCCTTGCTGGTGAACCACCTATGAGTTTTACTACATACCCTGTTAGAGGAAGTAGCTATGAATTTTAGAAGAGTTGAATAAAGTGCTCTAGTCTCTGCTGGGAAACAGCCCAAATATTGATCCTTACTTAGCTTCAGGAGGAGTGATGGTTTTTATTATTGTGGAGCAAATCCATACTTGCAAAATTGTGGTTCCTGAGTTTCCGTATCTGACCAGGTTCTCATCTGTGAGGGACATCCAGGTCGAGAAGCAGAAATGAGAGGTTAACAGTAAAAATCACATTATGTGAACAAGAATTTAGATTCTGTTGGCAAGTAATTTAACAGTCTTTTGCTTCAAAAAGCAGCTAATATTTCTTTGTTTTCTGTATCTGTAAGCTACCTTGGATGGTTTACATGTATTTTACATTTCAATCTCCTTATCCTCTTATTCTACAGCTCCTTTTTTCTTTTCTCCAGCTCTTCAGGCTAAAGGTTGACAGCAGTTACCCTTTTCCAAAGGTGGCATGGGGCATATTTGTTTCTGATTAACTCCCAGAGTTTGATTGAAACCATCAAACTGTGTATGCCTTCACCCCACACTGAGTATCTATTTACCTTTTTTGGTTTGAAATCTTTAATCTTTTTAAGTTGACTAAAATGTGTAGTAATTACCAACTATGTGTATGTTTGCCATTCTTAATCGCCCAATTGATGTCAGGCCAACAAATTGTGAACATCGAATGTTCCTGTGTAACAGGATTGAATTCTGACTGTGTATTGAATTGCCTCTACCATTTTTGTGATTTATCGTGTCTTCTGATTACAAGAATGATTAGAATGATTCTGATTAGAAGAATGTTCAATGATAAATCAATAGACAACAGTTTCACAGATAAGAAGTCCATAACTTTCTCCCTTTCAAAATGGATATGTCCAAATGCAGGCGATGCTGAAATGTCAACTGTGAAGCTTAAATGTAGCTAGAAAAAGCAAAGCATGTGATTACTACCCAGATAATTTTGTGTTAAACACAGCTTTACGTTGCTGAGGCTGAACCTAAGTAAGACATAAATAAATTAAATGGTGTTACCATTTGCTGTCAGAGCTTAGATTATTCAGAGCAGCTGCACTAAACTGCCACAACCTTTTAATGTTCCTGCAGTTGTGGTCTAAAAGAGACCCCCTGCCTAACTTTTTATCAAGAATTTATTTATAAAATTATGGCTTTATGTAATCCTCAGCAGCCCTCAAAACTTGCTGGTGTTGGCTCAGGCTGACAAAAGTATGAGTGCCCCTATCCTATCTGAAGGGCTCTCAAACTATGTGCTCTAGCTCCTCTTACAGAAAAAGAGCTTTCAAATGGTATGATGAACAAAGTAAGTTAAATATATCTTTTCAGTAAGATCTGAGGACTGAATGTTTAAATATTGTTGTTAGGCCTTTCACAGCTACTTCTTTTGTACATGGCTGCTGGCAGATATCATAATGCCATTTTGGAAGACTCTTGTTAAGTATGTTCATATTTATGAACTTTTCATCTTGATAATTGTTTTTCTAAATTGAACAATCATCAGCTGTTAACAAGTAGATTAGGCATTGCAGAAATGCCTGCAATACGTGTGCTGAAGCACATATTGAGAGTACCTTGCTTCCGTGCTCAAATGCCCTGTAATAAGGTGAAAGACTACCTGAGAGGAGCTGAAGGAGCTACAACAAATATGCTGTTCTCCATGGACAACGGTAACAAATTTCAATACTCTGTAGAAAGTGTGTTTCCTGAAAAAACACATTTGACCTTTGTGAGGCAGCCATTCAGTATGGGTTTACTTAGTATAGAAGGGAGGATCAGTGATTATCAAAATCGGAACCTTTGTGGACAGCCCATCTCCTTGGATTTTGAAGGAACCCTGCTACCCATGTCCCTGTGGATGTAAAAGACATGTCAGGACACGAGGAGAAAGATCTCAGGTAGGAAGATGTTATTGCTGCGACTAAAGTATGAAACATCTCCAAAATTCATCTGTTCAATGAGATTATTGGTCTTTCTAGGTTGATGTTTGATGCTGTGTTGGTTCTGAAAAGCTCTTGTTCTGCCAGTAGAGACCACTTAAAAAGTTGTCCTCACTTTAGAGAAGTGGTATGTGAAAAAGAACATCTTTATACTAAATGGTTATTAAATTACTCAACTGAGTGGTTAGAGTGTGTCACAGGTTTACACTTTCAGTTCACCTTTTTAAAGCTTTTGTCTTTCTGGTCTCTATTTGCCTGATTAGTTTCTGAATTTAATAAAAACTGAACTGTTGGGAAACGGAGGAAAACTATTAATTCCTTGTAAGCAGTAACCCTGATGTGATGTCTTTTATTGCAAGTTACATGTTTTGGGTGAGGATCTGTCTTCTCAAGGGCACAGGAAATGACAACTTCCAAAGGTTTTTAACGTGAACCCGCCAAAGGCAGCAAATTCTCACACTACTGCTTTATTTTGGAGGTACTGGCAAAGTGCCTTGTTTGACAGCTGTGTTGTAAGGACATCATAGAATGGTTTGGGATGGAAGAAACTTGAAAGATTATCTAGTTCCAACCTCCTCTGCCATGGGTAGGGACACCTTTCACTAGATGAGGTTGCTGAAAGCCCCAGCCAAGCTGGCCTTCAGCACTTCTAGGGATGAGGATCCGTAGCTTCTCTGGACACCCTGTTCCAGTGCCTCACCACCTGCACACTAGAATTTCTTCATAATATGTAATCTAAACTTGCCTTCTTGCAGTTTGAAGCCGTTCCCCCTTGTACTGTCAGAACATGCCCTTGTCAAATGTCCCTCTCCTGCTTGTCTGCTCCCTTCAGGTACTGGATGTGTCCAGCTTGGAACAGTTCTGTGGCCCTCCTCTGGAACAGCCTGTCATCCACCTGCACACCCAAGTCCTTGACAGGGCTGTTCTCCATCCATTCTGCATCAAACCTGTGCATGTGTTTGGAGTTGTCCCAACCCAGGTGCAAGACCTTGCACTTGGCCTTGTTGAACTTCATGAGGTTTGCACAGGCCCACCTCTCAAGCCTGTCCAGGGACTTCTGGATGACATTCCTTCCCTACAGTGTGTCATCAGCACCATTTGGTGTCATCAGCACCATTTGTTGTCAGCAGCAAACTTGCTAATGGTGTACTCCATCTGACTGTCCATGCCGCCCACAAAGAGGTTAAACAGTGCCAGTCTCAACACTGTCCCCAACATTGAACTGTTGACCGTAACTGTTTTGAATGGGACCGTCCAGCCCATTCCATATCCAAAAAGTGTTCTACCTACTCCAGTTTAGAGACAAGGATGTCTTGTGAGATAGTGTCAAAGGCTTTGCATAAACCTAAGTACATGATGCCAGTTAGTCTTCCCACTTCCACCAATGAAGCTCATTTTAGAAGGCCACCAAAATTGTCAGGCATGATTTGCCCTTAGTTAAGCTGTGTTGGCTGTCAAAAATCACCTTATTTTCCACATGCCTTATGGTATGTTCTAAGAGGATCTGCTCCATTGTCATGCCTTGCACTGAGGTGAGACTGGCATCTTTTAAAATGTCTGTCTGTACGTACAGCCTCTGTACTTAGGAATGGGACAGGACAAAAGTGGCCATTATTACTAGAGAACAAGATCCTAGGAAAGAAACAGTCCTGACTCACAATTAAAAGGGGAAGTTCATCAAGGAAGAGAAAATCCGTGTGAGAGCCATCTGCAGCCTCTCACTTCAAGAATTTAAAAATGTGCATGGGAGGGGAACTGTTTGTGGGTAAGGAAGGAATTTCCAAGTTGCCAGATCAGAGTTTTTTTGTTAAACTCATGAATGTAAGGAAGGAGATACTCATGAGGCAGCTGTGTTTTGACAGTTTTAGTCAGGTATATTTGTGAAGATGACTTCCATGTTAACTTGCAACAGTGATGATAACCAGGCTCTGGTACAAGGACCAGGAGCTATCATGTGCACCATTTAACCAACTGCCTTGCATGCTCACAATCTGAGAGAGCACGGAGGTCTTCATGAGGCTGTTTCTGCAAGAGTCATCCCTGGGTTTCAATCCGGGACTGTCCCTGTTTTCCCTTTGTTCCCTTTGGGACAAATGCACTAATTCACCCACCTTCTCCTTTTATGTGAAATCTGCAAAAGGGCAATTTAAATTGAAAATGACAGAATAAAGTCAAGACAAATTCTCTGTTGTTCATCACCCTTCCTGAGTGCTTGTAGGACAGGAGCAGTGCTTATGCTTCCTAGAAAGCTAAATATGAAAGATTGTTGTTGAAATTGCATGCTGCCTTCGGTTAATTTAAAGGTTTCCCTAAGCACAGAGCTAAATTTATTTGCTATTGTCTTCATTTAACAACCTTCTTTAAATTATGGCCATGCCTTACTAAAATAAGCTCACTTTACAGAATTGTATTTTAATCTTTGTTGACTTTCATACTCCTTGCTATATGCCTTAAAGCCTTCTTCAAATTCAAATTCCTTGTGGAGAAGCATCATATGGAAAGGCATCATCTGTGTAAACATACTGCCCAGGGGGCTCTTTCACAGCAGGTTAGAGTAATAACTGTTGGGAATGGCATCCTGCCTTAAGGACCTTCATGGACTTTTTCTTACAGTTCTTTAGTTTGACTTTAATATTTTAATCTTTTTAACACCACCCCCCCACTGCACCCAACACATCCCCCCTCAGCATTTAAATTCTTAAATTAAGGAGAGTTTTGCTGGTGAGACTGTTTAACACAAAGCAAATCTGCACGGTACATAGATGGGAAGTGGTCTGAGGGGAATGTTTCTATAAATAGCACAAAAATACTTCAGAGAAATCATAGGTCTTAGACAGATGGAGTATATTTGCACTGTAGTCTGTATGCTCGTATTCCACAGATCAGCTGTCCTCAGGAAGTGCTGGCTTTTTAGCATCCTTCCAAAGTATCCTCTGAAATATGCAGTTCTCTGGTGAGGCCAAGGAGAGGAGTCTGCTAGCAAGTTGTGTGGATGAGGCTTTCCAACACAGGCACAGGGCTCTTCTGTATTTTTGTATATGTCTCTATAAATAACTGTGTACAGCCAGAGTGAGCTTGCAAAGCAGTAATAACATGTGCCCTCTGTGACTTCCCAGTTGCTATAGATAGCTTCCTGCACCAGCCATGCAAACTGCTACCGCCACCAAACTTTTCTGATGGCTCCATGCCTTGACATCTGTTTTCAGTGTGAAAAAACTCCAACCTCAATCAACTTCCGCCTAAAGAATGAGAAGCTGCTGGTACAGGTAGTGACTGGGATAGTGGGCTTTTAAAGAAAAAGTGCTAACTGTGTCAACTGTCCATAAGCCAAGTCCTGCCTTCTTCCCTTCTGCCATCCTTGGCATCCTAGCTTTTATTAAACACAGGGAAAAGGGAGCAGCATAGGCACATGTTTACTCTGCCCAAATGCACAGTCCCCTGCTGCAGGATGTTGCCAACTCTGAGTACAACTTGGGAATGACAGCTATTGTTGGGAAGCTGATCCCCAGCCTTCTAACAGGTGCCAGCATGCTCCTGTGCTCAGTGGCCACCAGCACAAGACCTAGGAAGGCACCTGAGCCTGAACTCTGTCCCACAGGGCCCTGTGCACAGCAGCAGGTAGGTTCCTATCGCATTTCTCCTTCTACACGTGGACAGCCTTAGCTCTGTATTTCCTTTACCATCTACCTGTAAACCCTCATGACTTTTTCAGGCTTTCTCACCTCCCATGACTAAATCATAGTCCAGGAGCCATAGAACAGGGAGCCTTCACAGTCCCTGAATGAAGTGAACATAAGCACACTGCTTCTTTCTGTGGTAAAAATGTGAGCAAACACACAGGCCAGCATTTGAGATGTGACATAGCATCTATTCCTGAGGGAGCAGTTTTTTTAAGCCAAAGACTCCACTGCCTGTGGAGAGCAACAGTTCCCACAGTCTTCCTTCTATAAAAGGAAATTAAAGTCTGCAGCAGCTGTTGATCTGATAACCAGTCTGGACTGGACTCCTCTCCCATTCCTTACTGGCTGTCTAGCCTAGTCCAGCTACCTACAGACAACTTGTCCTGTCAGAATAAGCTGAGCTTTCTGGAGATTTTTGGTGCTAGACAGATTTGGAGTGAATAAGGTGGTAAAGGAAGATTTTGGTTGGGGTTTTTTTTTTTATTTTTCTGTTTGTTTGTTTGTGTGTTTTTTGAGGAAGTTATTTGTTGGAGGTTTTTAACTTTCATAAGTAAATTAAAGTCACTCCAATGGACTGCATACACTGGCAAATAAAGATTCTGACACTTTAGCGGTGTTGTGTAGGTTGAGACAGTTCTGGCCTAAGCACTTCTGCTCATCCACTCCTGTCAGTCAGGAATAGATCATTCTTGATTGTTTTAAACTAATGGTAAAAAAAAATAAATAAAAATTGAACCAGGCTAAAATATCCTTTTGCCAATATTTCATGCACCTCATGTCAACATAAAACCAGTGAAAATGTAATAAATAATGCAATATTCTGAACTGGTAGGAGATTATCTTGCCTTTAACATCTTTGAAATCCATGAATGACAAGTTATTTGAGGAGGACACTGGGAGGAGCCACCTTTGGCACGCCGACATGCATTTAACTTTCCTTCACGGCAGCACAAAGCCAGCGTGCCTCTGTGGGTATAGGACAACTGAATTGGAGGAAAAATCTGTTCTACTCTGTTAAGCTGATGCATCAGGGAGGCCTTTCTAAGTACCCCAATGAGAACTGCTGAAGTTGTTGAGAAGCCTATAGAAGTCAAAGGAATGAAAAGTGTACTGGTTTGAGGGGGCTGGGATCATGGGGGGTCAAAGGAGGCATGGGGCTTGGGGGCGTTCTTGGATTTTGGGAGGGGGAAGAATGTAAGTAACCCCACTTACCTGAGTTAAAATTCAATTTTCCTCAAAGCGGTTGCAGGGGGAGGGGCCCTTGCTTCAGCTGCTCTCCCGGGGTTTGGGGGGGCCGGAGCAGGGACAGGACCGGGGCCGGGGCCGGGCGGTGGCTCATCGCCCCGGGCTCCCTGGGAGCACGGGGGCCTGCTCTCCCTGTACCCGCGGGGGCCGGGACGGAGCGGGGCCTGCACCTGTCCCGGTGCCCCCGAGGTCGGGGTTGGGGCCGGGCGGCGGCTCCGCGCTCTCCAGGCTCCCGGCAGCGGGGGGCCAGAGCGGGGCGTTAGTTTCTAGGCCCCCCCCGCCTCTGCCACTCCCGGGAGCACGGGGACCCTTCCCTGCGAAGTGTGCGGCCGGGGCCATCCCTTCCTGCACGGGCACAGCGGCTTCCCAGGGCGAGCAGCAGCCTGGGGGCACGGCTATGGGGAAGCCCCAGCATCCCTTCGGGATGGCAGCGGCTCCTCACCCCCACCGAGGAGCGCGGGCAGCAGCACCTTGCCCCGGGCCAGCCTGGCTGGGAATTTCAGCACCATTGATGCTTCTGGGCAGCGATGGAGGGCTGGCCCTGGCACCATGTCGGCACCGTGGCATTTCTGAGGTGCTGCTGCCATGAAAACAAAGATGGCCCCTAAGGACAGAACTCGTGAGTTCTTCGACTGGAAAACACCGGAAACTGAGGCGGGGCCCGACTGGCTGGCTGGATGGGAAGCCAGCTGGACCAGGAAGAAGGCGACGATATTCACGCGAGACAGAGAAGGCTTAAAAGTCAAGGCACGGCCCCACCCCAGTCTCTTTTTTGGCTGCCACTGGGAGGGGTATGGTCACAGCCCTGGTCTCCAGCACCTGCAGGCTCCCCCACGGTGGGATTCCACCCATTTGTCTCAACACGAGAGCTGTTTCCAGCTTGCTAGCAGGTATCCTTTGGAAAGGTGGTGGGAGGGAATCGTTTTCATTTCTTTTTGTGCTTTTCAGAGAGGCTGAAGGGCAGAAGTGCTTCCAGAGGGAGAGAGAGAGAAGGGAGAGACACCCTTTCCTACCCTTCCTCCCTGTTTTTTCAGCTAGTCATCTGGCTGAAAAGAATAGTTCCCTTTCTTTTTTTGTTTTTTTTCCCTTTTTGTGTGTCTTTTTTTTCCTTACGTGTTGAGGGCCCCTCAGTGTAATTCTGGGGTCTCCTGTGGGTTACCCCTACCTCTCTAATTCAAATCTCTTGCAATAAATTGTTCACCTGCTACAACTCTATTCAATTTTCCATCACCTTTATTGAACCTGCACCCTGAATGCTAAAAGGTGGATTAAACCACCATAAAAAGAAACTTCAATGGAAAGCCAGGGAGATACCATTTTCTGGAAACTCCAGTACAGTGCATAAGTGTTTGTGGGCCCATAGTAGGGCCTGGACTCACACTGTGCTTCTCCACAGGCCCCATGTGATGAAAGTAACCAAGCTGACATGGCAAGGCTTGTTACCAGCTCACTCTGCACTGCAGCCTGTGTGGGACAAGCACTCAGAGCTGCAGCTCTCTGTTGCTATGCCCCGTGGCTCTGCACCCTGTGGTGCTTGTTTATTCTGCACTGCCACACACAGGGAACCAGGCAAAGCCATGATTTGGAGGACTGAGCCCCAAATACTGCTGGCCAGCCTTGGCATCCATCTCAGGCACAGATCTTCATGCTCCACACAGTGGGACCAGGGGGCAGGAGTGTCACTGTGCTTCACCCTTGGCTTTTTGTTAACACTACTAGGAAAAATTTGCTTTGTTGTGACTTCAGATAAATTCCCCAAAGTGAAACTTCTTGCTTTTTGCTCTGCAATGCATATCCCTTTATATACATAAGCCAACTTTGTTTGAGCCAGTCATTTTTTGACAGATCACCAGCACCTTTGTCAGTGTTCAGAGGGGTAAAGTGATGCAATTGCTGTGCTGCAGAGGCCAGCAGAGACAGTATCCCCACAGGCAGGTACTCCTGCAACTGTGAAATCTGCTCAAGCGCTGATCCCCACTGGATACTGATATTAACTGAAGTTATTGGTGTGGAGGGTCTGGAGAGCCTCAGGTGCTCAGTGGGAACACAGGTGAAGGGGCAGGCCCATTGTGGTGCTGTGGATGCCAGAAGGGTCAGCCCTTGTCTGGCTCACACAGAGCATAGCCAGGAATGCACCAGCCTTTTTCTGCACAAAGTCAATCCACAGGGAGGATAATCCAATTTTAGTGGGGATTGAAGACTTCATCAACCCATGGGTAAATGCAGGGGAAAAATTTTGGTGCAGGAACATGGCAGGCCTTTTTGAAAAAGGCAAGTTAATTCAAACCTACTCATGGTGTAGCTAAGCTGAAAGAAAAGTGTAGGGGCCCAGATGACACATTTAAACCCTGAAGGCATGAATAGGACAGGCTTTGTAGAGGGTATAATTGTCTCTGAAGGCCAGCTAAATCTTAAAAGCTTTCATATCTATGCTGCATTCTTCAAAGCCTTCACTGTTACAGACCTGCCCCTTTTGCAAAACACACAAAATCACTGAAACATACATCACAACATTTGCATGTAGATGTCAGCAGTGCTCATCTTTCCCTTAACTTTCCCTGATTTGCATGTCTCTGATTTCTTCATTAGACACATTCTTTTAAGTAAATGAATAGAACCAGTAAATTAATAGACTCAAGCTTGCTGTATTTTGCTCAATTAATATTTGTTAAAACTCTAGATACTCAAAATTTTCTTTATATTGTCAAACTTGATTAACTGTAGTTGCAACAAAAAATGGCAATTTCATTATATATTCATGGTATACATCATTATGTACTTTAGCTTATTCCTCATAAATATCTAATAACATACTCAATACATTAAATATTAATAGTAGTCTACATACTTAACCCATATTTCTTAAATGAGCTTGTTCCCAGGGGCATGTGGTATTGTGCCAGTGTCACATGGGACAGGCTAGGAGGAAATCATATATAGAAATAATTTTTCAAGCAATACAGGTGCAATTTTCACTCTGTACTTTATTTTGTATGTTTGTATTTCACAAATACTGGATGAATATGTTGATGTTACTTGGTCAGAGGTCTTTAAATGAAGCAAGATAAAAAAACCTAGAGGTAGATAGGTCCTGTATCATGTAGGTCTAGAGCACAGTAAAATAAATTATCTGGTTCCAATACAGTGTGGATTTGAAATTCATCTTTTAGGTTTATTACATTTGCCTGTACCCTGAGGACCTACAGCCAGAAATAAGGGAAATGAGAGGTGTAGGTGAAGGGTGAAAATCTTTATTCTGGCCATTAGCAATGGAGTTGTCTTAGCCACAGAGCAGCAGCCAAACTGCTTTAGTGTCTCGTATTGTTTGTTGGCCTTATTTTGTCTTACCGGTGTCGTGACCTTTATGTTTTTTCCAGTATCTATCAGAAGAGAGTCTATAAAAATACCTAAAACTCTGTTTCAGCCTGTAGTGATGGGGAGTAAAAATTCGATCACTAAGGAAGTCTAGAGACATTGAGAGGACAAAAGTAAAATTCTCCAGCAGAAAGTGAAGTTATGATTGGCAGCTGCATCACAGTCTGGGAATCCTAGGAAATAGCAGGATAAATCTGAATCCTAAATGGGACTTATTAAGATGGTTGTCAGGACTAAAATGCAGAAAAGATGGAGAAGGAGATGGTTTCCTGACTGCTCATCAGGAGATTCCAGAGAGTTGTGCTTCGTTTTCTACCCCAGAGCACCACAAGTGGGAAAGGGGGGAGGGAAATAATCCTCTGTGGTGCCTAAGAGAACTAGAGGGGATGGGACTTATTGCAGTAAGAGTTTTAGGTCTCCGTGCAAGTACTGTTGAAATAGTTTGATCTCATTTGTCCTGCTTGCAATATCTTTCCAGCCATCAAAAGTTCTTATCTGTTTCATGGCAGTTTTTTTTCTCCTAGTGGCAGTTCTCATCTACATCACTCCCTATGGAAGGAAGCAGTTTATATAAAATTCATAAACTATTTACATGGATTCTCTTTCATATTGCTCAAGCTTGATGCAGGCCTCTGAATGCTGTTAAGAGAATAAAAGCAGGTCATAATCCTTAACAGAGACATGCACCCTCGGATATGCATTTCAGAGGTGTTTTTTTTCATTATTTCAGATGTGTGCTGACACATACAATTTAACACTGAACCAGTTGTGCTAATGCAGGCACAGTTTTCTACTGCCTTTAACATCACCTTTCTTGGATTTCTATTGCTCTGGTATTGCAATTATTGATGATATTGGAGTTGTCTGAAATTAAAGCACATCTACACAGATCCATTTCCCCCATGCATATTATAAAATGGAAATGTTTTCTCTCCTTTGTATTGAATTCTTTGTGCTAGCCCTTCCCACGAGCATATCATCACCTGCAACTAGTTTCAAACACTCTTTCCTCAGGTAATAATGCCAACAACTCAAGTGTGAACAGGGGCACAGTGGAAGGACACCTCACCACCATGGTGCTAGATAAGCTGCTGAAGGTGCTTGCTTGAGTAGATTCCTTGTGCAATGGAAGTGGGAAAATATCTCATAGTCCTAGGGGAACAGAAAGAGAAGAGCATCTGAGTAGGCTTCACTGACCAATTTAGTTCAGAATTAAAAACTAAGGCAGAGAAGGAGATCAAAGAGAAAATCTGCTGTTGTCCTGCGAGAATCAACATAATTCACAGGTCAGGAAACACAAATTTCGTCTATATTTTAATTTGTATACCAACGTGCCACAACAAAGTACTGCATTGCATGATCTTTCAGTATTGCAACACAGAACCAGTTTTTCCACTGGTTTTACACAATTTAGTATACACCATTTGATACTTTGACTGGAATCTTTGTTTTTTGGAGTTTAAGTGATAGAAAACAAATAATATCCTACTGTTTCATTTTAACATAATATGACATACTCTGATATTGATAATTTCATGACAAAAAAGATTTAAATTATTTTTTTTTACATTCTAGTCCCACAGAAAGGAATCGACATAAGAGATGAAACGAGGAGGAGAAGTGTGAAAAGAAATTGCGTACCTGCAAGTTATGTGGAACAGATGAAGAGCTCTCAGCTATTTCTGACATACAGTCCACCTCAGTAAAGGTTGTGTAAAACTCAGAGATCGTTACCAAGAGGGGTGAAAGTCCCTCAGCCACCAACTGCAACATGAAGCTTCTTCATCTGTCTCCAGCCTTCCAAGTGCACATTCCCCTGTCAGTCTTCAGCCACTCAAGACAAAGGCTAGCACAAGCTGTCTTCCATCCAAGGGGAGGTAAATGGGACCCCTCAGAATGACTACAGGAATTGATATCTGCTGCAGGGGCTAATCCCCAAACCCTAGTTAGTTTGGATATATAGAGACATTTGTGTTAGTGATACCGAACTGTCCACAAGGCTCTGCTTAGCTTGCACTACTCTGCAGAAAGACTTTTGCAGGGCTTATGGCAGAGAGTGCTGTCATGCGGGGGCCAGGATCATCCTAAGGTAGAGCTGCTTAGGAAGATGCCATTGCTGAAGCTGTGAAATCAATGCAAAAGTGGTTTGTGGCATCCTTCTGTTTAAATATCCTTGGCAGCTACCTGAACCTGGAGCGCTAACAGAGCTAATGCTGAAACAAAACCACTCCAGAAAGAGATCATGAAAGAACCATCAGTTTCTTCCATCTTCTCCTGTATCCTTCTTGCCCTGACTGACTTCATGACTTGAGCTACATTTACATCTCTTTACATTTAAATTTACCAGCTTATGGAAGTGGGACATTAAGAGATGGAGGGAAAGGAACCAGGAATCATCCTTTCTGTCCTAAGTCCTTGAATTGCAGCCCAGGCTGTCTATAACCTGCAACATTTAGCTGAAACAGAAAAAAAAGTTAATAAACAAACCAAACCAGACCCAACTAACCACACTGTTGAAGAAAAAAATAATCATGAGACAACAGCCAGAAATTCAGACCACATAACTCAAAATGCTGATATGGTTCACGGCCAAAGAATGCAAGACAAAAGTGCTGATTTGGAGCAGGACCATAGTGTGTGCACTAGAGAGGAACCTTGTCTTAAAGGTTTTGGCAGATGATTGTTGAGGGTAACATAACATGAACATAATAAAGCTGCAGTGAGAATGAGGTGCAGGTGTGCCTCCAGTTGAAAGAGTTCCAGTGGAGTAAACAGCTGCATGTTTTCTTCTTGCACTGTGGAGCAGAAAGGGTTGTAAATTCCTTGGCTTTTCACACAGCCTGTCATTATGGAGCAGTAGGGTCAAAGGTATGTTTGCTGCTTGGTGCTAGTTGTCATTTATGTTTCACACCGATATTGTGGTATGTTCTTCCTTCATGCAGGAATGCTGCTGTTGGCTGAGGCTTGTGGCCAGCATGGTTTCCTGCAGATGACTACTGGAGTTGAGCAGCTTGGGAGAAGCAAGGCATTCCTTCAGGCCATCCCTTGTCCTAGCCTCAGCCAGCCCTGCTCTCTTCCAGAGCTCAACACTAATCCAAAGAAATAACAGTAGTGAAAATTTCCTATATGGCTGCCATTTGGTGAACTGAATTTAGATCAGAGGAGCAAAATATCTCACATTGAGTTGAATTATATATTGAGGACTTCTCAGCTCTGTGGGTGATGACAGCTGACTGTCCCCAGCACTGCTGCCCATTGTTTATTCCTGGGAAGTTTGCACAAAAGCAAGAAGTGGAGCACTGAAAGCCTGTCTATATCATAATAACAAGCTATTTGATTAATGAGTCATTTGATATATATAATTGTACAGTATCTTGTAACAGAAAAGTCTCGAGCTATTCATGAGTCCTGTTCCCTGAGAAAGGAAGAATATACTGTTTCAGTGAGCAACCTGTAGAGAATCTGGGATAACATTACTACTATATCAGTATGCTTAGGAAATATAGCCTCTGAGGGGATACATTATACCGTTATAAAATACTCCTTGTTATGTTTTCACCACACAGAGGTGATGTGCTCCATAGGCTACTTGATAGCTAAAGCGTAAGAAAGGCTTGTTGCCTTCCACCTCAGTTTGGAATAGAGCTGATGAGAGAGCAGTGGACTGGCCATTCACCTATTCCTCTACCCCAGGTCTTGGATGTGGCTAGGACCTTTGGGTCTGGGGAAATTTTAGACCAGAAGAGGAAGAAATGAGGCAGCCGCTGGCTGAAGTGACCTGCAGTGCCTCAACCAGAATGGTATAGAAGCATCATGTACTGGACACAAGTAAAGAGCAGGAATGCCATGGCTGCCATGTCTTAAGCACCATTCCCCACCTATCTAGTGAAAGCCACTTGCCTGCTCTGTCTGGGTGGTTGTGCAGTGCCTCTCTGGTAGCTGGCCCTCCTGACTAGTGTGAACATTTCAGTAGGACCTGACAGTTGCCTTTGTCTAGCAGCTGAGGGTACTTGAGTTGAGGACTAATTTTTCTGCCACAGCTTTATACAGGCATCTTGTATCCATCTCCTCTCTAGTAGTAGCATCAGGCCTGCGACACAGAAAAAGAGATAATAGGAAGTTTTCCTCCTGTTCGAGTTACCCCACAAACATGCAAACACATGAGACAGATCATACACACAACTATGTACAATTTACATTAGTAGGTGCTCTTCTCTGCAGAGGTGTTTAGACATGATCTTTTATCTAAACAAAAGCTTGAAGTTGAAGAAAATCAGTTGGATCTTGGGGACAAATTCATCATGCTGTAACACAGCATACATCCCACTTCAAGCTGTGCTTTGAAAAAAAGGCATAACCACCTTGAGTGTTAGCTTGGTAGTCATGCTCCAGCATCAGCTCCATGCAAAACTGGAATGATTTATACAGTAGCACTCCGATTTGGTGAGACCACAAGTAGGTGTAACCTTATCAGCTTTAACACAGCATTTGCGGCCGCAGCGTCTGAGCAGAAGACCGTCCCTGGGCACACCCAGGTGCCTGGCAGGTCTCCCGCGCTGCTGCACGGGCATCCTCGGTCCTGTCAGGGGCGGGCGGAGCATCTGTCGCACGACGGTCCTACCTCTCCCGGGCCGGGGCTGCGCTGCGGAGGCGAAAGGAGTGGAGGGGCGGCGTGATCCTGTGGCACGGCTGCCCGGGTTCCACCATGGAGGTGGCCTCGGACAGCAGCCGGTTTTCCTACATCTTGGACCTGCTGAAGAGGGACAAGGTAAGGGCGCCGCGAGGTACAGCATCCCTGGGACAGCGCGCTGGGCGGGAAGGCAGCGCCCGAGGAGACCCTGTTCCCTCGTGAAATAGCTTGTTTGCGGGTTTTTCTGGGGAGGTTGGGGGAACGAATTACTCATCTTTAGAACTAACGTACTTTGGAGGCTCGACTAATATTTATCATATATTTCCAAGCCTGTGGAGTGAANAAAAAAAAAAAAAAAGAATACAGAGTGTTCCTCAGCCCAGCAGAGTTGGGCATCTGGCGCCTTTGCAGCGCTGCTGCTCCCTGCGCGGTCTGCCCCTTCCAGCGCGGGGATGCGCGGCCCCACGGCGGGTGAACCTCTGTCCCCCCGGGATTCTGCTGTGAGCCACACTGGAGTGGGAAGTGTCTCCCCCAGGAACTGATTCAGAGTTGGTAAGTATTTTGAGGGGAAACAACTTTCACGTGCGTTAAGTTAAAAAAGGGGGGAATTCAACGTCTTTTACTTGTGAGCTGCTAGTATGTATGGAAACCAGGGACCACCAAAGACTCAGCCATGCTGCGTTTAAAAAAAAAAGCAATACTTTTAAACGTAAAAACAGGTGTAACCAATAATACCATTATTAGGATTGTTTGTTCCAAACCCATCCTGATAACTTTCTAGCACATCTCCAAAGGCTGCCTTCAGAGCCTGTTCTTTGTGCACATCTTTTTCCCTCTCTCTCTCCTCCACTCTTTTAAAATTTCTGTATGAACCTTTAGAGTAGGTGAGTGAGGAGATTCCCGGGTGATTTTGTCGTCTTTGACTGGGAGTAACCGTGCCTGGGGCATTAAAGAAAAATTCAGATGGACAAGTCTTGTTCCTGTCCATTTTACATAATAAAAAAAAAAAAATTGTAAAGGATTTCAGGTTAGAAACTGCTTTTTCCTGTAATGTGCCTGTAATGAGGTGCTATGTCTGTCCTTTGTCCCACAGTTAAACAATTCATTCTTTAATCAGACACCCTCTGTAAGAACATATGGCCTGGTAGACAGCAGAGTTAGCACAGTAGTGTGAAAAACGTGTGTTTATTACAAACATTGCTGTTGTTTACACATAGGCAATGACATTCCCAAGTCACGTCATCACAGACACTTGATGTACTCGAGGAAAAGAGGAGCAGTATCAATTGTGTGACCCTTACAGACTTTCCATAGTGGTGGTCACTTCCTGAGCCTCTCCAATGCCCAGCTCTGAGACCTCTTGCTCTCCACATTTTCCTTTTGCATTTTTTTACCTTTAGACCGGGGTTTTAGATTACAGTTTCCTTTATTTATTGATGCAATTTATTAGTGTTATCCAGCAGCTTGGAGGTGTTCTGTTGGGGTAATTAAACTGCGTTCCCAGATGGCATAAGTCATGTCTGCAAAAGGAATCTTTTGCTTGGTAAACTGTATTTGCCTGGGGCCAGGGTATTTTTGCTTAGAGCTTCCAGCACTCCAGTTTTCCCTTTCCCATTCTCCCACATCAATAAAGCTTTTATCACAAAGCCTGGAAGATTAACATGTTCTGAGTTAACTGCTAAGCATCTAGCTTTCACTGAACAAAGAAATATTAGAAAATCAGGATCAATAAGCACATTTCACACTTGCACACTCAACTCTCCATATGTAGGGTCCCAACAGGTACACTGTATCGGCTCTTAGACCCTGGGTACGTGACCTCTTTTGGCAAGCGTGTTGTTTTTCCACTTAGCTTGCAGCCGATGTCAGGCCTCTTGAACAGGACAAATCATTATATATCATTTTTCCCCGGGGGAATGTCACTTCAAAAACCTGTTATCTCTTTTAATGATCTGTACTAATTATTCCCTTGTGACTCTCTTTCACACACAACTTGCACATTGTACCTAGAACAGAAAGATGCATGTAGCATATTTAGTCCTTGGGTAATCCATATATCCACAACATCTGTTTAGGCTCACTACAATGTTCTCGGAGATATTTTGGGCCTCAAAGACACCTGTTACAAATGTCACAGTAGCATCTGAGAACTCTGAAATACCCCTATGAGATAGATTAACAACTAACTGCAGTTTGTATCAGAGCACTGGGGCAGAAGGAGACTGACCTTCTTTCAGGACTCTGAAATCTCAGTTCAAACCACAGCAGGGGAAGATACTCAACCGTCACAAAGTAACGTAATGTTTCAGAAATGGTCTCAGACTTCTTCCAATCCCAATTCTTCCCCACCCCTCTCCCATCTTCTTCCCTGTAAGTTTGCTTTTGTAATAGACAAAACATACTTCCTCCCTACTCCCCTCAGATATTCACTCAAACTCCATTTCAAATTGTTTTACTTGCATAGATGTATGTTTCCTTTTTTTTTTGGAATGCATCTTATTCTCTTGTAATATTAACTTGAAAGAATTTATAGATGCTGTAAAGAGACTTTCATGTCTGATGTTGTAAATGATACCAATACTTGCCATCTGTTTTGTAGAACAATTTTGGGGCATTTTTCTATAAGCTGAATAAAATCAATAAGCTGATGTAAACTAATGTGAGGAAGAGGGTAGCACTGACACTGTTCCTGTGCACTACCTGTTGATTTCATTAAAATAAGGATCTTGACATGCTCTATTTTTAAGTCATTTTACTCACTTGTTTACTATGTTTTACCATCTATTTATAACCTCCACACTGTTTGTAGCAACTGGCACTTCACAGTTCATAAGGAACAGCTTTGAAACAATTATCCAGAAAAAGCATGTAGAGAAATAGATACTACCAAAAAAAAGCCCTAAAACCCACATGATATTAACATAAAAAATAATTTCATGAGCACTTCCAGTTCTACATGCTCTCCACCTGGAACTGGTAGGTGACACTGATTTCTGTCCCTTCTTTCTGCCTTGTTTCATATAATGACTGATGTAAAATTCTCTTGTGGTAGCATTTCGGCTTTTGTCCAGGTGAAAATAAGGGGCAGAGCAATACAAGGGTCCAAATCTGAATCCCATGAGTAGCTGGAGAGGGAAAATACAGCAACATTTATTGTAGGGGCTGGCAGGTTGTGTAGGCTGCCTGACTCAGCTAGACTGGAGCTCTACTCTGCATGTTGAAGAAGATAGGGCTTTACATATTTCTTGCTTATTAGTCAGCTTGTGTGACAAAGATATGCTTCCACATTTTAGGCATGTCCTCATCACTCCAGCAGTGGGTTCTCTGAAGCATGTACAAGTGCACAGGATATAATATGGCAAGGACAAGCTACCAGCCTTGTCCTCTATGATGGATATCTAGAACCTGAAGTAAAGGAGAGAAAGCTTCCCATGTGCTCCTTGTATACTGATCATGTTTTTCATGTCATGTCTTTACGGTGTTAGAAACCTAGTCTGTGACTTGTCTTCCTGTAAATTTGATTTTATTCTTTTTTTTAGTGTAAATGTTTTATATTTGAAATCCTTTTAAAAATAACCTTTACATTTCTTTTCTACTTAACAGTAGTAATTTCTTTACAGATATGACTCTCTCCTAATTCAGAGCTGAAAGTTATTTTGACTTGAATGTCATATACTTTTGTGAAGTTTTTTTCATTATGATTATTTCACTTGTTTGGCTAGTGATTACAATCTGTGAAGGGAAAGCGCAAAGTCCTCTGTATGGACTGTTGTCTGTAGCTGCTCCTTAGATCACCTTCAAGTACTGCTTTCCAGGTGTCATAAACATGAAGCGGAGTATTGTATATGTGGCAGTAAGGTGAAAAAAAAGTAAAGATGTAGTGAGCCAATTTAGCATTCTGAGATGTGCTAGCTACAAATCCTACCCAAAACTGATAGTATTTCCAATATTCTGGCAGTTCAATGAGAGTAGTCTTTACTGACTCAGTGCTCTGTACATAGTGGTGTCATGTGGGACCTTTGAAACTTGTTCACTCCAGCAGATCAGGTTATGGAATCTGTTTGGTATCCCATCCAATACTGTAGGTTATTGGCCTGCATATCTCACCTGTGAATAAGTTTTCAGTCAGAGAAGTGCAGACCATCAGGGAACTGACTCAGTCTTGAGGCATGTTTTCAAAACCAGCATGAAAATTAATGTCTTGGAAAGTTTTGGTCTGAGGACCTGACTACTGAAGGCAGGGGAGGTGGTGGCAGAACCTCCCTGGAACTTTGGGATAGCCTTATGCTGCTTCATGCAGTAGGATTGCAACCACACTGTTTAACAAGTGTAGGATCTTTTACAGCTTGTTGAAAATGAGTGCTGCATCCTTCTTGAAGTTATACTGATAATTAATGGAAATGAGCACTTGGGAGATTGCTGCATATCAATTATTGCATTAACAACCACATTTAACCCGGAGTAGGAAGGAAAATAGGATGGCAGCCCCCACACATGCCATTTTCTCTCTTCTTCTGCTGTCTTGGGACTGCAGGACATGCTGTAATGCTTCGTCAAACCCTGCTTGCTGAGGGGGCAGGAGTGAATTGGAAGGATGTGTAGAACTATTTTAACACTCCTCATGTATTGCTCCATGCAAATGTTGTCCCTTGAGAGCAGAGCAGGTGTCCAATTGAAGCATGCCTTTGGCTGGAAACAAAAAAGAAGGGTAAGTCTGAATTCTGTGGCTATGTTGGCCCTATTAACCCATTCTGCAGAGGCTAAGGACAGGAGTCTTTTCTGACACTGGTTTCTGCTCTTCTCTTTTTAATGCATCAGCGATTCCTAATTGTTGTTTTTCTATCTCAGTACCATAAATCTAATGTGAATTTTGTAATTTCAAATTTAGTAGTCCTGTGAAGAGGAAGGCAAGTAAAAAGATGTGAGTGCAGAAAGAAAAGTCTTGCCCTTTGAAGGCCTTCAAGGACATTTTCACCCATATAACTTCTTAATGTGATGTAATTAAAATTCTGTTCTAAAGTACCCTGCAGCCAGAGCAAACAGGCACACAAACAAGGTAATACCTTAATGATCTATTAAGGAGTTGAATAAAGAATCACTCACAAGTCCTGGCAGTGACAATAGTTGGCACTGTGGTCCATGTGAAGTCTGCGGAAGGACAGGAAGAAAATGCATACTCCAGGTTTGTCCACACAAGCAACACCCACCTGCCCTGCACCTACACCCCTGGAATGAAATGCATAGTGATTTGTCTTGCTCTGCCAATGAAGGTAAGATTTTTTCCTACTGTTTCAAAGGCGGCCAATAGAGCCAAGGAGTCTTAGTTCCAATCTGTGGCTGGTCATCTGCCTGGCCAAAAATCAAACACTTCCAGAGTACGGGGTGGCTGGCATGGTGGTGTAGACAAGGACTTATTAAAAGCTGCAGCCTTAAAGCCTACCTGTAGCAGCAATTGAGGATAGTAGAGGTGGCTAAAGGACAATATAGTTATTCAGAGGCTTGCAAATCATTATTCAAAATATGGTTGGAAGGCTGACAACCCATGGCTTTACCAACCTGTTCTCCCCCTTGCTCAGGTAAATAGCACATTTCAGTTTGAATATGTATACTGTGCCTCATCTGAACAATTTCAAGCACAGTACTATTTTTATGAGAGTGGTTTCTAAAGTAAATATGAAATAATGTCTTTTTAAGTCTTCTGTAGAAACATCTTTTTTTGCAATACTGAACATGCAAAAAATCCACCTCTCTCTTCATGATTCTTGAGTGTAATTTTCCATTCAGATTTAATGTCCAAGCCACTGAAGCCCAGACGTAAATATTGCCCAAGTAAGACATTTCAAGTATGTGTGTTTTATTGATTCATAGGAGGGGTAATTTTAAAGGAAAAAGGAACTTATTGTCCTGATGTTTGTTTTTTAAATAGGTAAGTAAGTCAAGTTTTAAGGTTTATAAAACTGACAGGTTTCATCATTCACATAACCTAGGCTTCAAGTTTTAATTAACTAATCCTCCTTCCATTGTGTAATGTAAATACACTGTATGCTTTCACCCCAAGTTTCCTAACTAGTGGGTTTTCCCCCTTCACCTAATGCTACATTAACTATTGCATTGCAATGGTTGTGTCCGTACCATTGCCAAAACTAGAAGATGCTGGAGATTTAAAAGCACTTTTGTTTGTTCTGATGGATGTTGAAAAGCGTTTTTACTACCCCTTTTCCAATGGAAGCACACTGTAAGGGGAGTGTAGGAGGTGCTGATAGTCATAACCATTTTCTCATCTCTTTTCATCCTAAATGCCACAAAAGATGCCTGGTGTGTGCCTCCTGCATGCTCAAAGCACCTAGTCCTGCTGACTTAACCACACTGCATGTATGGTGGTGGCACAGCCACACACACCTGTCTGAAATGGACAGACTGTGCAGAGCTGCCTGTGAGAAACTGCCATGAACGATTTGTTCGGGCCATGTACAAATAAAAGGCACCGTTTATTGGGGGTCTACTACAGATCGCTTGCTCACGGGGAGCCTGTTGATGAGGCCTTTTTGCTTCAGTTACAGAAGACATTGTGCTCATGGACTGTCACTTCCTCATGGGAGGTTTCAATCACCTGGATGTCCTCTGGGAAAGAAATACTGGCTGTAAACAAACCAGGAGAAGTGCATGGTGAAAATATTAAACAAGCCATCCAGAGGAGAAGTGTTACTGTACTTGATGCTCACTAATGCAGTTGAGCTCATTAAAAAGATTAAGATATGAGGCAGCCTGGGCTGTGGACATCATGGCATGGACATGGCAAAGAGCAATCTCAGGACTCTTAACTTTAGAAGAGTGAATGTCCAGCTGTTTAGAGCCAATGGATGTGATCCCCTGGGAAACTGTCCTTAGGGATAGAAGGGCTGACATGAGCTGGCAACTCTTTAGAGGCCACCTTTCTTAGAGCACAAGAGCTTTCTGCCCCAGTGTGTAGAAAATCCAGCACGGCAGGCCAGAAATCAGCATGGCTGAGCAAGGGTCTGCTCCTCAAAATGATAAATGAGAAGGAAATGCAGGGCCAGTGGAAGCAGGGACAGGTGACCTGTGAAGAGTATAGGGATATGATTTAGATGTTTAAATGGGATGGGGTCAGGAAAACAGAGGCACAAGTTGAATATTATTTGCAAGGACTGTGATGAATAGGAAGAAAGGATTCTGTAAGTACACAGGTCAGAGAAGCAAGGCCAAAGAGATTGCACTCCCCTTGAAAAAATGAGAAGGAAGAATTGGTGGCAACTGATACAGAGAAGGCTGAGGTACTCAATGAGTTCTTTTCCTCAGTCTTGTCTGGCATTTGGGCTTCCCACTACTCCCATGTCCCTGATCCTCTTGCTAAGGAAGCAAAATCTCTCCTGTTATAAGCAAAGAGAAACTGGGTAGCTACAAGTCTATGGGACCTGATAAGATGCATCTCAAGGTCCTGAGGGAACTGGCTGATGTTGTTGCCAAATCATTCTCTAAGGTATTAAAAAAGTCATTGCTGTCAGGCAAAGTAGCTGGTGACTGGAAAAGGAAAAACATCATGCCTATTTTTAATAAGGGCACAAGGCAGTATTGGGGAAACTGCAGACTGGTGAGCCTCATCTCTGTGCCTGGGAAAATCATGAAGCAGATCCTCATAGAAGCAATGTTAAGACACATGGAAGACAATGAGATGATCTGAGACAGCCAGCACAACTTCACTAGGGGCAAATCATGCCTGACCTGCCTGGTTGCAGTCATGGCAGTAGTCAGCAAGGGAAGACTGACAGATGTCACCTATCTAGACTTCTGTAAAGTTTTTGACACAGTCTCTCATGACATCCTTATCTCCAGGTTGGAAAGAACGTATGTTTGATGGATTTAATGGTTAAGGATTTGGCTGCATAGATACAGCCAGAGAGCTGTGGTCAGAATGTCCAGGTCAAGGCCAGTGATGAGTAGTGGGACTGATGCTTTTCAATATCTTTACCAGTGACACAGATAGTGAGATTGAGTACAGCCTCAGCAAGTTTGCAGATGACACAAAACAGAGAGATGCAATTGACACAAAAGGATGAGAAGCCATGTGGGAAGACCTGGACAAGCTGGATAAGTGGGCCCATGAGAACCTCATGAAGTTCAACAAGTCCAAGTGCAAGGGGCTGTGCCTGGGTGAAGACAATTGCAGACGTGAGTATAGACTTGAAGTAATTGAGAACAACCCTGTGGAAAAGGACTTGGGGATTCTTGTGGATGAAAAGCTGGACATGAGCCAACAGTGTGTCCTGACATCCCAGAAAGCCAGTTATCTCCTGGGCTACATTGAAAGCAGAAGAGGTGATTATCTTGCTTTATCTCTGCTTTAGTGAGACACTATAATGGACTACTGTGTCCAGCTCTGGGGTACTCAGCAAAAGAAAGACATGGATCTGTTGGAACCAGTCACGAAAATCATCAGAAGGCTGGAGCACCTCTTCTGTGAAGACAGGCTGAGAGAGCTGGGACTGTTCAGCACAGAAGGGTCTGTGGAGACCTGATTGTGGCCTTTGAGTACTCAAGGGTGCTTATGAAGAAGAGGGAGAGCAAGTTTTTACATAGGCAGACAGAAAAAAAAGAATGTAAAAAAAGAGAGAATGACTTAAACCTAAAGATGACAGTTTTAGATTTGATATTAGGTGGAAATGCTTCACTGTGAGGTTGATGAGGCCCTGGCACAGGTTGTCTACATAAGCTATGGATGCCCTCTCCTTGTGAGTATTCGGGACCAGGCTAGATGGGGGCCTCAGCAACCTGATCTAGTGGAATTTGTCCCTGCCCATAGCGGGCAGGCTGGGGCTAGGTGATCAGGGCTAGAGGACATAGTCTTAAGCTGCACCAGGAAAGGTTTAGGTTGGATATTAGGAATCGAAAGAATGATTAGACATTAGAATGGTTTGGTTAGGGAGGTGGTGGAGTCACTGCCCGTGGAAATGATTAAGGAAAGACCGGATGTGGCACTTAGTGCCATGGTCTAGTTCATATGGTGGTGTTCAGTCACGGTTGGACTTGATGACCTCAGAGGTCTTTTCCAAGCTAATTGATTCTGTGATTCTGTGATCTTTAGGGTCCCTTACAACCCAAACCATTCTACGCTTCAATGATTCTTTGACATGGGTACCACGAGAGGTTGTCAATGGNCGCCCCGAGCCGCGCCCGCCGCCCGCCCGATCACTCGCCATTTTGCGCCCGGCGGCGCCGCGGGCTCTCTCCGTCCGCGTCCCGGTCCCCGCCCGGGCTGACGGCGCCGCGTCGGAGCCGGCGGAGGAGGAAGCGCGGGGATGGAGGGCGATCGGCCGGAGAGCTCGGTGAGCGCGGGGGGGGAGCCGGCCGGGCGCGGCCGCCGGGAGCGGGTTCGTCGTCCCTCCGCTTGAGGTGCGGGGGCTGGAGGGTGCCTGTCTGTCCGTCCCGCAGGGTGTATGCCGGCAGCTTCTTCCCTGCCGGGCAGGGAGAGGCAGCCCCGCGGAGCCGGGACGGCGGGCAGGGCTCGCACGGAGCCCTTCCGACGGGGCGCGGGGGAAGCGCTCCCGGAGGGAGCCCAGGCGGAGCGGCGGCAGCTCCGGCGCGGGGAGCGGGCGCTAGGCTGGCGGTGCCTGCGCCTGCCGGCACCTGGGGCTCTGCGGGGCGCGGGGCCAGGTGCAGCCGAAAGTATTGAAGAGCTGCAGCGGCCCAAGGGCAGGTCTTTGTGCGGCAGATAAAGACGCAAATAAATAAATAAATAAATAATGTTCCTGGCTCGGAACTACTGACCTGATGAAGTCAAGATAGTTTCAGCCGTTAAATGTGAATTAAACACCAGGAAAGCCTGTTTTTAACCAATACTGAGATACCGAGTATCTGACACTTAGTAGCTTCCTTTTTTTTTTTTCCTTTTCTTGAAACGCGAGAGAGCAAGCTGAACGTGTGGACTCCTATTGTTAAGAAGTATGGTTNGGTCCCTTACAACCCAAACCATTCTACGCTTCAATGATTCTTTGACATGGGTACCACGAGAGGTTGTCAATGGCAGGGGCTGAGCGGGAACGCACTCAATACTCCGGGCGGTTGGAACAGGCGACATTTCCGGTGCCTTTTGGCGAAAGAAAGGAACCAAAACAATGGGAATGAAATAGACGGTTCCCG
>VXBA01001828.1:0-29636 GCA_013399895.1 Serilophus lunatus | reverse complement strand
GCGGCAGCTCCGGCGCGGGGAGCGGGCGCTAGGCTGGCGGTGCCTGCGCCTGCCGGCACCTGGGGCTCTGCGGGGCGCGGGGCCAGGTGCAGCCGAAAGTATTGAAGAGCTGCAGCGGCCCAAGGGCAGGTCTTTGTGCGGCAGATAAAGACGCAAATAAATAAATAAATAAATAATGTTCCTGGCTCGGAACTACTGACCTGATGAAGTCAAGATAGTTTCAGCCGTTAAATGTGAATTAAACACCAGGAAAGCCTGTTTTTAACCAATACTGAGATACCGAGTATCTGACACTTAGTAGCTTCCTTTTTTTTTTTTCCTTTTCTTGAAACGCGAGAGAGCAAGCTGAACGTGTGGACTCCTATTGTTAAGAAGTATGGTTACATTTGTTTCTCTAGGTCCTTGAGTGGAATTAAGACTACTCCCCTCTTTCCCTCCCCTGCAATGCAGACATGACCTAAAGATGAACTGAGTTTGCCTAGTGGCAGTGCTCACTTAACTTGAAATGAACGTTGTCAGTGCTTTCATAAATGTTAATTGGGATTTGTTTCCAGTTTTAGCCAGAGAAGTACCTCAAACCAGATGAAACTGTGTGCATTTATTCTACAGAGCTGGGATTTTGGTGACACAGCAGTGCCATAAGTCTTGATGGCTCGTGTTTTCCTGCGCTTACACTTCTCTCTCCCTCTTTCTATCATGAAGGTTGCCATTAAGGGTATTGAAAGAGAGCTTATCTGCCCAGCATGCAAGGAATTGTTTACCCATCCACTGATTCTTCCATGCCAGCACAATGTCTGCCACAAATGTGTGAAAGAAATACTTTTTGCATTTGAAGACTCTTTTGCTGATGGAGGCTCTGAATCCTCTAATCAGAGTAGCCCTCGAATTAGAATCTCTTCTTCTAGCATGGACAGAATTGACAGGATTAGTAGATCAGGTATGTATCAGAATTTGTGCATGTTTTCCTAATTTTGTTATTAGACTGGCTTAAGCTGAATGGTATCTGCACTGGTAAAATGGCTTCCCAGTACCAGTGCTGCGGTTACAGATGACTTAGGAATAGTGCAAGTCTTGTCCGTTTTGTATCAGGAACAATGGGAATATTTTTAAGGACAATGCACTTTGTTTCATGTATAATGGATTTGTCTTTGTGGCATCCTACAAATCTTTATAACTACTATGCTTATGTATTTCTGTATTTCAGTTACATTGAGATGTATCTGAAATCAGGTTCAGTAGCATCAAGATGTAGATTTTGGCAAATTTATTGCCTGTCAGTAGCACTGTTGGGGTGGTTCTCTCAGGTTTCAACCAGCCTCAGTGCAGTAGTTCTGATTTCCTTCTGAGCCTGCAGAGACTTTGCAAGTTATGGTTTTGTCCTGCCTACTTCATTACAGTAACTAATTTCCCATTGATTCTGATTATTGCACAGTTTGATTATTGCAGATTTGGAGGACAGATGACTCTAAGCAGACTGCACTGACAGTCTCTTTCAACATGGTCTGCTTGAAACTTTAAGGAGTGCTTCGCTATAGGACTCCTCATACTCCTTGTGGTATCATGCTAGAAAGATTTTTACGGCTGTCTACGCAATCCACAGATGAATTGATCTGCTTTTACGCAGATACATTGAAAGTGCTTTGCTCACGCTGTATTTCTTGAAAGAAACCTCATCTTGGCTTAGGCTTTCTTCTGACATAATTATCCACTTTAAAACCACATTCCTCGGTGCTCTGGAAGAGTCACTGACAAGACAAGCTCTAAAGCTCTGTCTTGCATTTCATGTTATTGCAATTCAACCTGTCCAGTTTGCACAATTCAAATGTGCAATTTCACCTACTTCTTTTAAACAACTAGTGAGTTGTTAGTACTGGTACTCTTTCAAATCAGTTTGATAAGCAAAAAGCCAGTTCTTGGTATTTCCCCTTGCCACCCTCACCCTGGCCTGAGACACATGCACACAAGTTGTTGCAGGATTTGTAATCTTTAAATCCACAGTAGTCTGCCACCATCCCAGCAAACTGATGGGAAGATATCTTCTCATCTGACCTGCTAGTAGAGTGATGATTGCTTTCCTGAAGACTTATCAGATGAGTAGCAAGAGAGAGATGAGACTTGGAAATAATGGGCTTCTCCCTCTTCCCCACAAAGAGAGTTGGTTAGATGCACATCACAGGAAAATTATCATCTCAGACAGTTCAAATTTGCAAAATGAAAGGCATATGGAAATGGGAGCTTTAAAGAATACATTTGTAAATTCAGGTTATACTGTCTTCGCTTCTAATGTTACAGGCATTGTGGCTTCATTGCTAAGTGAGATGTGAAATTTGCTCTCAGACCAGTTTGCTACCAGGAATGGTCAACAAGCTTGTAATTTACATTTGCACATTTGTCATCTTGCATCTGTAGTACTCATACTGTGCATTGCTTTGCTTAATTTGTTTTCTGATCCATAGGAGAATTTGTAATAAAACAACTCCATAGGAGAGAAAATGTTCAAGAAAACATCGAAAGTGGGATCTCACATTTACAACAAAAAACACTAAAACGTCTGGTAGGCTTGTGCAGGAAATATCCCTGTCAAGACATTAATGTCACATTTGGAAATGCATATGACACCTTCTTCCCACTGTGTGTTTTTTTTTTTTTTCACTTAAGGAATCTCTGGTGTCTCCTTAAGGAACGCACTCTATTTAAAATGGATTTGGCATTTAAACTCTTGAGATGCTAGAAGGAATTGGTCCATGTTCTGTAGTTGTTGTGTACACACAGTTTACATTTACAAATACAGTTTATCTTAAAGTAAAAAGGATAAAGTTGGTCAAACTGTTTTTCAGTTGAAATTGAGTGCATATGCTGCTTAAAATCCAGAGTGTTGGTTTAAAAATACTCCTTTGCTTTTATTGTATTTTAAAAACAAATTTATAAAAAAAAGTCATGTTGCATATAAGATGAAAATCTGGGATATTTCTTATTGCTAATTCATTTTCTGTAATGTTACTGTAGTTACAATGTTGATGTAATAAAAGTACGTAATGTGGTTATGTTGACACTTGTGCAGCACTGATGGGTAGTGCAGAAACTGAATGTTTGGAACATCTTGCCCTGTGCCCCTCCTCCCCAATCTCTTTCTCCCTTTTTCTATTCTGCTTAAATACTGCAGCGCTAGGGAATTAAACATTCTTGCCTTTCAGCCCTGCGGGAGTTTAACAGCTACAGGAGAGACAGCAGTTGATGCTTTTGATTTGAACCATTGTAAACCAATGGTATATCTTTTGATGCCTAAACAGCTCTCTGTTTATTATTTGCAGCCTCACAGAGGAGGTCTTTTGGGTGGAGAGGTAGAATTTCTTCACTTTTTGTGTTGGCTAGAGATAGTTTAGCATTTAGATGTCAAGTTAAATATTGTTGGTTAGCGTATAGCATTTTGTCAGTGGTCAAGTCCACAAAAAAGCTTTTTTCAGTGAGCAAAGGTACAGCAAAGAAGTTCTATAAGGACACTATTTCATTCTGTGTAACATTGATTTAAAGGTCAACTGGACTGGAATTCAGTTAAGAGTTGCATTATATTTTTTCCTTGTGTGTATGCATGATTGAATATACATCAATGGATGCAAAAATGAGTTCAAAACTCCCTCTAGTCACCACATCACTTCAGCCCATGACTCCCCCCAAGCTTTTTAGTTTTCATATTCAAGTTTTAGTGTCATTATTAGATTGATCTTCCTAACGTTTAAAGGTCATATTTGGCCATCACATTTAAACGGAAGGTATTATTGGCTTTTCATTGTATCTGAGCCTGCTTAATTTGTTGCCATGTCAATACAAGTAGGTAGTTCTGGATCTGGCCGTTTAGCATAGCACATGAATATACAAGAAAAACTAAATATTTTAAATTTACAGGCTTGTAGTATTTAGTGTGCTTAATGAATGGCACTGTCAGTTTGAAAGATAATCACTCTTTTAAATAGCATCTCATTGCCAAAACTCAGCTCGTCTGAGCAACTCAGCCACTCTGTGGACTTAGTAACATCAATGAGGTTTTTAAAAATGTAATTCTCTGTCAAAACCAGGGAAAAAATCCCCAAACTCCATGTTGCCACATTGTTGGCAGACACATGAGCAATCCATAGGAATATGGTATCCTTCAAGAAAGATGTTAGCTAAATGCAAATCTGAATTTCACTCTTGATGAAGGACAAAGCACCTAATCATAAGAGGAAGTTTAAATTGCCTCAGTTGAAGTCTGAAAGTGCCATAAAACAAAGATACCATATGATACCATCAGAGCTCTTGGAAAGCTATCCTTATCTGCTCTTTTTACAGAAAATACCCTTGATTTGTGAAAAATTGAGGTATCTGCAAGTAACATACAGCTACTGACTTCTCTTATGTTTTTTTTCTTTTTTTTCTTCCTGAAAGCATTAACTGAGTTGGGGACAGGCTGGGGTGGAGTGGTAATATACATTTGTATTTAAAAAAATCCAACGTTTTAAGAGAATCCAGTTGACTTTTAAAATATATTTTTTTAAAACTCTCCCACATTTAACGTCCATGTCTTTCACAGCCATAGAATTCTGGCAATACTGTTTACTTGGAAAACACAAATTTATCTTTGAGATGTCTTATCCCTTTGCAAAACCATTCACTGCAACTTGAACTTTTCAATTTTAAGTGTTGATACATGTCATTGGGAAGAGGACTTCTAGACATTGTTTTTTTAAAGGCATACTTAAGATTACTCTTTTACTTGAGTGTTTGGAATCTAGAGCATGAGCATATGTTGTGATAATGTTTTTGTTACCGATCGAGCAACTTATTGCAAGTGGAGCAATCTGTTTACAAACTACAGTGGAAAATTTCTTGTGATGATTCCTAGTATTTCACAAAATACATACTTGTTTGTTGTAAACAGATTTGGCAAAATGTAAATGAGAATGTGAGGAGGACCTAGGTTTTACTGAGCTGGATATCTAACATGTTTACAAAATCCAGGGGTTTTCTTCTGGGTTTTTTTTTGTGTGTGCTTTTTGTTTGTTTGTTTGGGGTTTTTTGCATATAAGTAGAATTCAGTTTTAGCAAATCAGACACAAGATAGATAGGAAATACAGTGGTAGAAGTAAGTTATTACTTAATCAGTGCTTCTTTGTAACATATGAGTGTAGAAATCCTTTATGAAGAAAGCAGTCTAATTGTTATGATTAATTCTTACTTTAGCACTTGCTGGGCAAAAACAGAGTATGTCTTTTCTTTTGAATAGTCAAATGGCAGAGCACGCCAAGAAGCTTAGCAAGTAAACTTTGGGGATTTAAAATAGGAAAACTCCTCCAAACTAGACCCTCAGAGCACTATCAATGAAAAGGGATGAGACATCTGAAGGTGCACAGGACTTTCTTGAGACTGGACTGCTTTCCATAAGCAGTGCCACTAGTGTTTGCAGAGCATGGCTCATGATAACAGTCTTGTTTCAGTCCACCATGAGCAGAATGAAAGGCCTCCATTGGGATGGATACAAATTTCAGATAGCATTTTTAAACTTGACCACTGCACCATGTTTGTTTTTTTTTCTTGTTACCTTGCTTTGGCATTGTTTGCTCTCTGCTATAGCACATTGCTTTGTAGACAGTCCCTATACATACCACACTGTGTATTATTTTCTAAGTTTCAGCAAGTGTATGTACTCCAGAACCCTTTTTGTAGCTGTTGTCTGCATGGCACTGCATGTGAAGTCAGTCATCTTTCTGTTTAGGCCATTGTAGAAGTCTTTGTACAAGACCTGTCTGTGTTCCTGTGCGCAGTGCTAGCATACATTGGAAATACAGCCTGTATTTCACTGCTGTTGCTGTGTATTGCATGTGTGTGTTGCTGTGTATGCCATGATACTGGCACTGAAGGATGCGCAGTTTGGGTAATTAGTTCACTTCACGTAAGTACTAGGAAAAGATAAAATTAGAAAAAAATCTCGGTATCCCTTAGCAAGAGAGTTGTGTACCTGTGCCTTGTGTCACCCACCCTGTTCTGTAAATGCAGTCTAATTGTTCTGCTCAGAATCTGCAGAAAGGCTTGAGACAGCTGAGACTGTCAGTTAGTACACACTTACTCATGCTTTGATTGTGACTTCTTAGCTGACAACCATGCATAATTACCATAGGTCACATTTCAAAGATACTTAAAGGAACTAATTCCTTATGGGAGTGTTGATTTGTTGCTTTTTGGAAGAGACTGAAAAGGGCATTATAGGAATGGAGCTTTTGAATTGTTAAGTGAAACAGCAATAGGAGAGCAGCACAAGGCAAGTGTCTTTTGGGTAACATTAAAGGACATTTCAGAAAGAAATAAAGCATCAGCATTTCTAATGGAAAAATACTGATTAAATACAGAGGAGAACAAGTTTCCCTTTCTGAAGAAAAACCAGTTACAACACTAAGAATTCACCTTTAAGTCATACCTTCATTTATGAATTTGTTAGTGTCACAGTTTTAGCTGGAATAGCACTAACTGTAAACTGGAGTATATACTAGAGTGATAGCAACAACTTAAAAAAAAAATGAAAAAGAAAGAGGAATAAAACCCAAGAGAAAGAAGGGATGCACAGTACAATTATTCACCTGATGACAGGTGTGCCCGGCCTGTCCCCAAGCAGCAATCCACCCTTCCAGGTTGACTCCCCTCTGTTTATATACTGAACATGACAATGTTCTATGGTGTGGAATATCACTTCGGCCAGTTTGGCTCAGCTGTGCTGGTTGTTCTTCCTCCTGGCTTCTCATGCACCTATTCACTGGGGGAACATGGGAAACTGAAAAGTTCTTGATTAGGGTAAGCCCTACTTACTTAGCAACAGCTAAAACACCATTATGTTGGCAACATTATTCTCATACAGAGTCCAAACCACAGCACTGTACCATCTATTAAGAAGAAAATTATCTCTAACCCAACTGAAATCAGGACAGTGAGTTATACTAACATACAGTGCTCTCAGAGGGATCCTAAAACAATGTGCCAGCTACAGATTATGGGTTTGTTTCTTTGTAAGGGGAAGCTGAGAGGATACAACTGAAGACTAAAGACTGGCTTAGCCTGCTTCTGAAATACATAAAGGATCTTTTCTGATAGTTGTGCTGTGTGGACTCATGAGTTGAGATGTGGAATGCACTCCCTGTTTGATTACCTCAAGAACATTACCTTGTAAACGTCTTTTGAGTCTGTGTGAGCCATCCCCCTGGCAGAATCCAAAGGCTTCTCTAGATTTGTGGCTCTTCTTGAGCCTCTGATTTTATTTTAGAGAGAGGGAGAAATTCTTGTGTTGCTGTTTGGTAATAGTTCAGCTTCTCTGCATCCTTTTCTTTTGAAATGAATAAAAATAGACGTACCCTGTGTAACAGTGGAGATCTGTGGCTCCTCAGTTTAGGATAGAGGAATTTCTCAGACATAACTGCCTCAGAATCCTCTTTGGTGTTCAGGGCTTACTTAGCAGCCCTCCTTTACCAAGGGTTTTTAGCAAGCACCAAGTTAGCCTCTGCATTTTTTTTGACTAAATGATTTGGTTGACATGTCATACTTTTTCCTTTTTTTCCTCTTTTTTATGATGTCTCTTGGGATAAATAAGATAAATTTGACTCAGTCAAGGCAAACTTCAAGGAGCTCAAAGTTGGCTATATTTTTCTGGGAATAAATAGTTTTGCTCTGGGAATAAGCGTCTTTTACTTCAATACGCTACGAAGCTATTGCTCTCTGTATGGGCAGCCAGTTAACCTAAAAACCAACTGGCTTCCGCAGGGTTTTGTGTTTAGTGTTTCTAAAGGCTACAGCTTGAGTGCATCCAAAACTAGATGAAGAAAGCACGATTGAAGCAGATAAATTTATCTTAACATAGAACTATGTTTTAGAAGAGTAGTTTGTAATGTCCCTTGGAGTCAGATGTTACACTACCACGTCATGGTAACTGTATTCTCTTTGGCTTGGCAGACTGCATATGAATTTGTGGTGTACTGTACTAGTTTGGACGATGCGCTACAGTTGTTTTGTTCTTACCTGTTCTTCTAAAGTCTAAACTAATTCTGTTTATGCTCCTTCTAAATCAGAATTTGGTGTCTACACAGGCAGAAAACGCAATTCACTAACTCCTAGATCAACTCTATTTCCTTGCCCGGGTTGCCAGAGGGATATTGACCTCGGAGAACGCGGCATTAATGGCTTATTTCGCAACTTTACTTTGGAAACCATTGTGGAAAGATACAGACAGGCAGCCAGGGCAGCCATTGCTATTATGTGTGATTTCTGCAAACCCCCACCTCAGGAGTCCACAAAGAGCTGCATGGACTGCAGTGCAAGCTATTGCAATGAATGTTTCAAAATACACCATCCTTGGGGAACTGTGAAAGCTCAGCATGAATATGTAGGACCAACAACTAACTTCAGACCCAAGGTAAGGATACCATATCTTACATAATTCGGGTTACAGCATTCTCATGTAGCTTCAGAAATATCTGTGCTATGGTAGTTGCTTTTTAGGACCATTGTTTCTTTATTGACTATTGCTGTTACTTACTGGCTGAATCATAAGCTTTTTGCTTGTTAATGGTCAAGTGGTTGTCATTGAAGAGGACATTGAGAACATATTTGAAGGGGATCCTCAAATAAGGTGTTTTTTTTTTACTTTGTGGAACGGATGGTGTTATTTGTGATTTGAGTCCTTTTTTTTTTAAGACTTAAGGAACTTGAGCATCTAGAATTGCACTGCCATAGAGAGGATTCCTGTGTGTGGTAAACTTAAAACCCCCAACATAGCTGGCTTCCTCCATGGCCACTCAAAGTGCATTCCCTTTGGTTGCTTTGTGCCTGAACTTGTTCCGTCACAAAGCATCTCCTTTCTCTTCTTCCTAGCATCTAGCAGTAGCAAAGGATGGAGTTAAGATCTCCATTTTCATCACATCATTATTTTTGATCTATAGCAGAAGAGAAAAATGTAATGGCAAATTTTCAGGTTTACACACTGTTGCTGAAAGCATAGTGATTGCAAAGTGCTGTTACCTTTGTCTGTCCTTCTAAACATGGTGCAGTATATGGCAGTGCCTTGCTGAATTCAAGTTACACAACAGGAGGAATTGTTACAGATACCATCTTTCTAACAAGGGACCAAAATAGGTCTTAACATCCCAGCATGTGCTGTATGCCTGTGGCTGGTCATCTTGCTGGGGGTCCCACAGGTAACAGAAATGCTTATGGTCAAGGAGTCCTGATTAGTTTTCACTAAATTAAGTAAATTTGATTAATGTGCAGTGTGTAAGAAGATCTTGACTTGGTGGTATACGTTCCTTCTGAGACTGGAAACATTTGAGCCTCTGGAGTTAGCAAGCTGGCAAAGAGTGAACATCCAGAAGTCTACTTGGTACTGTTTTTCTTGAGTCTAGCATTAATTCTGGTTAAAAACCAGCATGATCTTCATATACTTTCAAATGTGTTAGCACACACGCTGTGTGAAATGTCCCTTTATGGGATAAATGAGAAAGGTGAAAGTTTCCATGCTGCCTTCTAGCTCTTGCTTTAAAATGCTATACAGCTCCGTAACAACTTCTCTTCCATGATATCTAAACTATTACTGCAACATAGCTGCAACATTGTTACTTGAAAATACCAAAGGCATCTTGTGATCCTTGGGAACTTTTATGGGTACCACATAGTGTTATAGTACATGCAGACTGATTTAGGGATTCACAGTTAGTAGTCAAATTTTGTTGAAGTAGAGCAAAGAGGGAAGAAGCGGTTTATATTATTCTGACGTTGATGTATTGAATATGTGTATGTATGTAGGATTTAGCTTTTTTAAACATATGTGAAGACATAAAGTGGAAAAAAAGGGAGAAAAACATAGTATAGTTAAATCAACTATAGATAGATCTATGTGGTTGAAAAATTTCCAACAGCAGTAAGCTGATCTTTACTGTGCTTTTATATAGACTATTTTGAGTGCTGCTTGAGCTATATATAAAGAAAGAAAAGTGCATTTTTCATTGCACTGCCTTCTGAAGATAAGAGCTTAAAGCAGGAAGTATTTGTTGGTCTGCTAAACAATGTTTACAGTCATTACTTTAATTTACAACCAGACTGGAGAGCACTTTGTAACGTGTGTGTGGTGGGGATGGGAGAAGCACATACTGGTCTGATTGTTCTCGAGTTTTGAGAGAACTAGATGAGGTAGTCTGCTGACCTCTGCTGTCTCAAACTGGCAGGCTGTAATTTTTGCTTATATGAGGAGATGAATAAAAAGAAGTGTTTTTTCCTATTAGGTGTGGCTATCCACTGTTGTGGAAAAATTACTTCCACAGAGTAACTGACTGACTGCAGTTTTTGGAGATATCTGCCTGCACAGCTGATTTTCCAGACAGTTTCCTTTTTTTCGTCCTTCCAGATCCAGTAGTCAATGAAAACAGGATTGCTTATTGCATATTTGGCTTAATTATAGTCTTAATGTACTAGGGTGCTAGTGGGACTGGTGTCTTTGGGCTTTTCATCACATCCTAAGATAACATTTGGGGTTTGAAAGTTGGTTTTGAAGATAGTCTGCAATTTTAGCTTATTGTGTCCATATTTGTGCAACTCACAATTTACTATTTTTGTGCCCTTTCCGGTCCTTTCTGTGTGTGGGCGTATTGAAGCGGTAAAGCTTCCTCAGGAGCTCTTCTTTGGTAACTTTGGAATAGGTGGTCCAACTGTTGCTTTTCAGTGCTCTGGAATGAGGCAAAGCATTGTTTCTTGTGTTTTTTTAAACGAATACCTCCCCCCCTCATGTCAAGTCCCCCCCATAGATCCCTTTATATGGTTTTATCTGTTGCTAGAGTTTGACGTTGAGCGGCAGCTTTTTTTGTCTTTGAATAGTTATTTCAATATGTTCAGTTTTTGAAGGATGATTTTTAGTGAATGCCGGGTTTTTTGAAGTGCTGTTTAAGCTGATCCTGGAATTAGAGCTCTGCGTGAACAACTTGTAATTGGAGTCAGGCAGAAATATTGAAACACTGGAGCCTTTTGTCTTTAAAATAACTGTGAATGGTGGTGATGGCTGTACTTCCTTGCTCCAAGAGCAATGGCTATGTGTCTTATCATAGTCCAGTTTAGACTTGTTACAGTGTTATGTCAGTTCTTGATTAAAGAAACAGTCCATAGCTGTTTCAGGAGATGCTGGTATGAACGTCTTTATGTTTTACAGGCTAGGTGTGTTATATATTGCATTTCTGTCTTTGAGCAGGAGTGGAGGGAGCTGGAGGCGTGCAAACAACTTGGGCAGGGATTAGCAAAAGGGTTGATTGCTGTAGGGAGGCTACACAGCATGTTTGGTACCCAGACATTGTTAAGATAAATCTTGTGAAACTGTGTAGCACTGACAAATATAATATGTGGAAGATAAACTGACTATAAAAAAATCCACTGATGAAATCAGTTGCTGCTTTGGGTTGATTGTTTTGATGGTTTGCTGAGCTCCTCAGTTTTTGAAGGTACATGTGTATTCTCTCTTATTTTTTTTTTTCCTGCAGATTTTGATGTGTCCAGAACATGAAATGGAGAGGGTAAACATGTACTGTGAAATCTGCAGAAGGCCTGTTTGTCATCTTTGTAAACTGGGTGGATGTCATGCAAACCACAGAGTAACAACCATGAGCACTGCCTACAAAACCCTTAAGGTAAAAGCAAATATCATTGGATCTGACCTTAAGAAGAGAAGGAGGAGGAGTACTGATCTTCTGGTGTAAGGACAAACTCCCTCTGGCTAGCAGCCAGGGTGTGTGTTTAGGAGACCCTGAACTAGTCTTGAGGCATGCTCTTGCTTAATACTGGTTAATATATATATTAATGTGATACAGTGCACATCTGGGAAACTAAACTGTTTCTGTGAGTCTTGGAACATAACCTCTTAAAAGTGCTTTTACCTAATCTTAGCAAACTGTACAGCAATGCATACAATACAGAAGGTTTAGGCAGTTAATACTTTACAGTCTTTTTTTTTTTAATATAAATGTTCTGGTAGCTTGGGGTAGCTGATACTTCAGAAGCACTCCTGAAAAATTTGTATTGGAAGCATCTGTTAGAACCTTGTATGTTTCTGAAGTCGCATAGCTGTTAATTTCCTAAGCACAGCACAACAGAGAAGATTTGCAAACAATCCTTTGTTAATAAATCCTGTTGTCACACAGGCAGATGAGGATGCTGGCGTTTAGATAATAAGCACACAGACACATGGAGTTGGGTTTGAGGGTTTCTTGCTTATCATTCTTCCACCTTTCTGCGAGCCAGATTTTCAGACTCTAGCAAACAGGTTACAGACATTGTATTCTAGCGAGTTACAGATAGTACGAAAGTTTCTTCTAAGTAAGTTGCACTATGGTGTAACTTCCTCCTGCAGTTAGGTGAGAGAGCTACTGATCACGTGAGGAAAGTACAGCTAGTCTGAGAACTCACGTGATTGCAAGCTCATGCACACCTGCTAAGGGAGGTGGAACTTATTTTTAGAAGAGATACTTTGTTGATTCCAAATAATTGAGTTTCTCTGGCTGCTGTGGGGAAAAAAACGGCTGCAACAGTCTCCCTTACTCACAGGAGAAAAACCAAAATGACCGGACTAGCCTGCCCTGTGCTGTTTGTTCTCCTCATCAGTTTACAAGGCGTTTCCTGTACAACTGCTGACTCTTGCAGTTGAGGAAGTGCAGAGACACTCATAAATCTGTGATTTGAATCACTTATTTTCTATCAAATCTTACTGAAAATGAGTTAATAACTAACGACTCTTTTCTGTAAGTTTCAGTAATGCCTAAAGACTCATGTTCCTAACCTAAGAGAGGGTGACTCTTGTGTGGGTGTAGAGGAGTGAGCCAATTGACACTGTTACTTCTTGTCCTTAGAAGCTGTGCCCCTAGTCCTGCTCACTGCAGTAGCCTCACATCCCTGTGCAGTGACCACAGGTCACCAAGCAATTCTTTACAGGTTTGCTCCTCATAGCTGGTGGCAGGCTGTTGTTCTTACAGATGCCTAAACCAAGCACTAGCTGGATGACCTGCCTGCACTGGTTGTCACTTGTTGTGGCGTACCCTTACTCTGCCATCTTGCTGTTTCATTTCAACAGGAGAAGCTTTCAAAAGATATTGAGTACCTCATCAGTAAGGAGAGCCAGGTGAAAGCTCACATCTCCCAGCTGGATCTGCTACTGAAAGAAACAGAGGTAAGAGTGGCTTGCATGTTGCAGAGACACAGCAAGGACTCAAAACTGGTTTTAGTGAAGTGTTTCAAAATTGGAGTTTTTTCAGTTAAGTAGTAAAGCAATTTCTGAACAGTATATGTTAGTACTGAACCACATCACAGTGAGACCTAACCCTGTCAGTGTGGGAAAAAGATAAACATACAGAGGGAAGTTAATTTTTGTTTGGTGCTCTAAATTTACAGCTTAAATGATACCTTAGACTTTCTAAGCTTTTTAGGAAAAAAAGCTTAATTGATACCTTAACTGAAGACAGATGTGTTAGACTTATGTTACTTGTGTATTAATGGTGCTGCACTGTTTACCTTGAGGAGGTCAGAATTAAGGGCAAAATATCGCTGCAGAAAAGTCACAGCTGGAACCTTACACACAAGATGAAAAAACATGAAGGCAGAAATTGCAAGACCTCCTGATACTGGTACATCTTGATTACAGATTGCCTCTGTGCTTTGCAGTTCCTTTTACCCAGGGCAGTAGTCAGAGGTGGCACTACGGTTTAGAAGATATGCATGGGAAAACTTGCTGGACCCTCAGTTCAGGGTGATTGGAGAGGGTGGAAGAGCACCTGGCTCTTGGGCATGAGGACTTCAGAGACTGACTTGTTTTTACTAGGCTTTTTTGTGAGCTGTTTAGACAAACATAATGCATCACTCAAAACATAATCAAAGGAATTCTTTTCTGTGTTAAGACAGCAAATGCTGACTAGCTTGGGTGCAGTGCTGATCTAATTTTCAGTGATGAAGAGCATAACAAAGCTCATTAGCCTTGTTTGTCAAATAGATGACTAGATTACTGTGATATCTTGAACAAACTTAATTATGTTTCTATACAGAGCCATAGTGATGTGGAGTCTGTCTAAAATGTCTTTTGTTTGGTCCTAGTGCAACAGTGAAAGAGCTAAAGAAGAAGCATCTCAGAGTTTCGAGAAATTATATCATGTCCTGGAAGAGAAGAAATATGCAGCTCTCAGGGCAATTGAAACTTCTAAGAATCTAAGGCTGGAAAAATTACAAACGCAAGTGGAAGAATACCAAGGGCTCCTGGAAAATAATGGCCTTGTAGGATACGCTCAAGAAGTGCTTAAAGAAACTGATCCCTCTTGTTTTGTTCAAACAGCAAAACAACTTCATGTCAGGTATCTTAAATACCTTATGCTTGAGTTACAGGTACTGTCCCAGGATGTCTATGCAGTCCTATTCTTTTGCCACGTGTTAACAAAGTGCAGAATGCAGTAGAGGTTCAGGGATTGGTCCTGGTACTGTTCAGTCAAAAATTACATCAAAGTATGTGTTAAGAAAGTACATTGAGAAGGGTCTCTGTCCTGCAACAATGCCTAGCCTTGTTCAGTGGAACTGCAGTGGAAGTATAGTCTGTTTGGCTCCCTGACAAATTATTTTTCTCAGAGATTGTATCAGGTATTTGCAAATTAATCTAGCAGATCTCTTCTGGATTGAAGCTCTGTGATCTTTGTGTTCTCTTCTAGCCCTTCACATCTGTTATGTTCTTTGAAAATAATTCTCCAGATTGTTTAAATTCTTTGCCAACTGAACAATTACCTGTTCATTATATTTTTAATTATGTACAAAAGGCCTTTAAATTTTGCATTTGAATTCTGTCTAGAGAGACAAAAAAATTCTGGGAGACATCAGTAAGTACATGCAAGCAAAACTTTTTTCAACCCAAAACCTAACATTTTTACTTTAAGGAATGTATACTTGAATTCCCTTTTCTCTCCTTTGCCATTCCACTGCTTCTATTTTCAGAATCCAAAAGGCTACTGAGTCTCTGAAGAGCTTTAGGCCAGCAGCTGAAACTACTTTTGAAGACTTTGTGGTGGACATTGCCAAGCAAGAAGACATACTTGGTGACCTGTCTTTCCATTCCAATGGTAAATTCTGACAGCATGAGTTCTTTCTCAAGTTATGGCTTTAAGTGGCTTCTTTGGAGAAAGGCAAAACTTACACAGGGCAGCAGTTGCAGAGCTCAATCTTGTGATTTGCATTGTCCCTTCTGTCTCCGCGATCCAGAAAGCATTATCTGGTGGCAACAATGTTACCTTAAGCTTTCATAAAGGACCCAACGTGCCATTGTTTCAGTATTAGTTTACAGCATCTTACAAAATATTGTAGTTATGTCATACTCAGTCTTCCTAGAACCTTTTTATTGCATGACAGAACATAATAGGTTTTAATATGGGGTTTTTTTAGCAGCCAGAAAAAAAGGCTTGAGCCTGTCAAAATGAAAACAGAAAGTAAGGGATTTGTTTAAGTGCACAACCATCCTCATCTGCTCTCTGTAACTGAGTGGGCGGATTCCCTCCTTACACAGTGCTATAACCACTCAACAAAGGGGTTGTTTGGATAATTCTGAAACAACCTATATCTAAATTTGAGGGCTTTTTCTCATTTATTTCAGGTCTCGAAATACCAGAAATCAATGAAGAGCAGAGCAGAATGTACAACAAAGCTGTGATCAGTTGGGAATGCCCTGGGAAGACAGACTCTGCTGATATCTACACTCTTGAGTATCATAAGCTTAATAGAGAAGAGGAGAATGTGACATGGCAGAAGATTGAAGTTTGTGGCAAGAGCAAAGTGGTATCTGATCTTGATGACGACAGCAGCTATGCCTTTAGGGTTCGAGGATATAAAGGGTCTATATGTAGCCCTTGGAGCCGAGAAGTTATTTTGCGTACACCTCCAGCTCCAGGTATTGGGCTTTCTTATGTCCCCAAAGTGCTGAGTCTGTGTCTGTTGGTGTCAAGAGCTGTAAGTAGTTTCCAGTAGCTGCAAGATGTCCACTACACTGTTAGCAGTTGCATAAATGTTTAGAAGCACCGTTAAGTAGGTAACATGCAGAGACTGCTAGCTTGCATAACATTCCTGGTAGTATTTAAAAGTGAGAAATTCTAATGCCAGTATGACTTAAAATGTAGTTTGTAAGCGCAGAAGGCCAAATACTTAACTAAGCAGAATTTTTTTGGGATACTGTTTTTCAGTTTTCAGTTTTCTTTTTGATGACAAATGTGGGTACAACAATGAACATCTCCAGCTGAACCCAAGAAGAACCTCTGTGGAAAGTAGGGCTGGATTTCCTCTACTACTGGGATCTGAGCGCTTGCAGGTTGGATGCTACACAACCCTGGATTACATCATTGGTGACACTGGGATTGCCAAAGGGAAGCACTTCTGGGCCTTTCATGTGGAAGCCTATTCATACCTGGTGAAAGTGGGAGTTGTTCCTAGCAACAAGATACAGAAGTTGTTCCACAGTACCCATGATGTGACCAGTCCAAGGTAAATTGCAGACTCTTGCTTAATGTTTTACATGAGCAGATGGCTTTTTAAAAAGTAAATTAAGAGTAAGTCTGGTTTCAATACACAAGGTGAACCTAATCAGTGAAAAACAGTTTGAAGGATAGGATGTAAGCGAGTTATCCTGTTCATCCCTACAGTTATCAGAAAGATGTTCTGATTATCCAGAGTTCTATTTTTTTTTAGGAATGAAGTCAGATTCCTCTACATGTAAAGGTGTGTCAGCTAAAGCAAGAAGGTTAAAAAAGAAGTGCAAGTTGTAAGATTGAAGTCATGCTTAATTAATACTCTGCCTTAATTTCCTTAGAGAATTCCCTTTGCTAGGTTTGGCAGCCATTCATTCAGATGTACGCTGCATATTTGCATATTTTTTCAGTAGTTTGCATCACAGTGTATTCCAAATCACTGGCTTATCCCAGACTATGTTTACGTATGGTACTGGAATGCTACTAAGCACAAGCCAAAGTACAGTGGACAAACCAGTAAAAAGATTTCCATCTCTTAATTATAATTGTAGTAAGCCTGAATGTGTGTAGGAACTGCAGGATTGGAGGCTATCTCCTGGGAACTCCTTTACAGAAATTTAACAAGTGTATTGTCTTCCTCCTTTATAACATGCTGAAAGTGTGTCAGCTCAATTTTGAATTGCTTAAAATTGGATAGAGCCTTTTTGCAAAGTGAGACATTAGATCCAAATTTCCTGGTTTCATTTTAGTTATACACACTGCAAAACTTTTTGCTAAACACATCCAACAACACCCCCAAAACATCCCAAAACTGAAAATCTACGTAGAGATTGTCTACACTGAAGAATATGTGCTTATCTGATGGGTCTTTATCTGGTGTTAGAGGTCAGGGGGAAAACATGTAGACTGAGAAAATGTGGCTACAAACATCCAGTAACTGTCTGGGAAGTGGTCCAGGGAAGCCTTCAGACACAGCATTTAAAAAACAAGCCCCCAAAATTAAACTCTACCTTTTGTTGTGAACTTTAAAGATACTGTAATATAGCAGCAGTATGGAAAACTCACAGGACTTCATCTTGTCTGTAAGGATCAGTCATATTTGCTAATTTACTTCTCAAGTTAACTTGTTCATATACCTGTGGGTTCATTCATGGTTGTCTAGCATAACTATGTTTAGATACAACCGCTCCTTCGAAATACCTTTTGTGGTCTCATCCTTATTAGAGATTATTGCTTGAAGTGGCCCGAGTGAGTGTTCTCCACTTCCTAAATACATCTTCCTTCCCGGCCTAGGTATGTAAGCTAAACCTGGTGGGATGAGTCCAGTGGCTGCAGTGCCATGTTGGATGATTACAAACTCTTCAGGAGGGACAGGCAGGGCAGGTGAGGTGAGGGTGGCATTTTATGTAATAGAGAGACTGCAACATATGGAGCTTACAGTTGGTGTTAGGACAGTTGAGAACTCTGATTAAAAATTAAGGGGCAAAACCAGTGGATGTCATTATGGGAGTCTACTACAGGGCCCCCCCAGCACCGATGATGACTCTCATGAATTATTCACCAAGGGACATCTCTACATTGACCTCACTTGTCCTTATGGGGGACTTCAGCTTGACAGATGTTAACTAGGAGCATCACGCAGTTGGCACAAACAGATCCAGAGGAGACCTAAAATACCTGTATGATATCTTTATGGTAGAGGTACTAAGGGAGCTGACTAGGAAAGGTGCCCCCCTTGATTTGTTCCTTGTTAACAGAGAGGGTCTTATGGGTGAAGTGATTGGTGGCCACCACAGTCACAGCAAACACAAAGCAATGGAGTTTGAAATCTCTGTTGTCAGGAGCAAAAGAGCCAGCAAAACTTCAGCCCTAGTCTTGAGGAGAACAGAATTCAAGCTGCTCAGGGAAGCAGTGAGTAAGGTTCTCTGGATTCTGTCAGTACTGGTCATTTTTTAAGCACCACCTCCTAAGGGCACGGGAGCAGGCAATTCCAAAATGTCAGAAGTCGAGCAGGCAAAGCAGAAGGCTGGCTTGGCTGAGAGGTGGAATCCGAGAACTAAGGTGAAAAAAGAAAGATTATGACCAATGGAAGCAAGGTTGAGTAACATGGGAGGAATACAGAGGTGCTGCTTGCGACTGTAGGGAGAAAACTTGTGTGGCGAGAGCCCAATTGAAGTTGAAGCTGACCAGTACTGTAGGGGACAGTAAAAAAAGTTTTTTAAAATTACTTTAATAGCCAAGGCCAGTCAGAAATAACGTTGGCCTATTACAGGATAGGGCTAGTCACCTCCCTAACAGGGATATAGACAAGGCAGAGATGTTTAATGCTTTATTCACCTCAGTTTTCAATGCCAGTGGGTTGTGGGGATCCCAGAGCTTGAGAACTATGACTGTGAGAATGATCAACTCCTAGCCAACCTGAACTTGTAGGATTTTCTGTATGTGGGGCTTGATGAGATTCATCCTAGGGTACTGAACTAGCTGATGTTGTTGTAAGATCTCTCTTGTGTTTCAATGACCTTTAGAGAACTCAGTCAACTGAGAGCTGTCAAATGCCCCAGTTTTCAAGAAGGGCAGGAAGGATGACCCTGGTAAGTGCAGGTGTGTCAGTCTCGCTTCAGTGACTGGTTAAATTATGGAGAAGATTATTCTGGGAATTACTGAACAACACCTGAAGGACAGCAGAGTTGTCAGTCACAACCAGCACAGGCTCATCAGAGAGAAGTCCTGCTTGAAAAGCTTACTTTCCTTTCATGACAAAGGTAACCCACCTCGTCAACCAAGGGAAGGCAGCTGATGTATTCTCTTTGGATTTCAGTAAAGCTTTTGATAGTGTCTCTCCCAGCATTCTTCGGGACATGCCTAGCACACTGCTGGATAAACACATCATGTGATGGGTGAGCAACTGTCTCATGGGTTGGGCACAAAAAGTTATAGTAAGTAGAGTAGTGTCAGGCTGGTGACCTGGGGGTTCTGCAGGGCTTCATCCTAGGCCCCACCTCCACCCTAGGTGCTCTTCAACGTCTTCTCAAATTACTTGGATGCAGGACTCCAAGGTACACCAAATAAGTTTGCTGATGATATTGAGAGAAGATGTTTACTCCCTTGAAAGAGAGAGACCCTGTGAAGGTTAACAAAGACCCATGCCAGAATTCTGTACCTGGGATGTACAGACAGGCTGGAGAACAAGACATTGGACAGCAGCACTGTGAAAATGGACCTGGGGTCCTGGTTAGTGGCAGTTGGGATATGAGTCAGCCATGCCCCTGCAGCCAGGAGGGTCAGCTGTATCCCGGGGTGCATCAGGCAAAGCATCACCAGTGAGTCAGGGCAGGGGATTGTCCCACTGTGCTTTGCACTGGTATGGCCTCATCTTGAATCCTGTGTGCATTACTGGGCGTCACAGTATAAAAAAGACTTTAAGCTATTAGAGTGTCCAAAGGAAGACAACAAAGATGGTGAGGGGTCTAGAGATGAAGCTATATATGGAGCAGCTGAGATCATTAGGCCTGTTCAGCTTGGGGAAGAGGAGACTGAGGGGAAGAGGAGGAGCAGGCATTGATCTCTTCTGTCTAGTTACCAGTGACAGGACCCGAGGGAATGGCATAAAGCTGTGTCAAGGGATGTTTAGGTTGGATATTAGGATAAGACTCTTCACCTAGAGGGTACTCAGGGCCTGCAACAGGCTGCCCGGGAAGTGGTCACAGCACCAAGCCTGACAGACTTCAAGAAGCATTTGGACAATGCTCTCAGCCATGTAGTGTGATTACTGGGGTTGTCCCGTGTAGGACCAGGAGATGGACATTGATGATCCTAGTGGATTCCTTCGAACTCGGGGTATTTTATGATTCTATAATACTCTATGAAGTTTTTGTGGATGACTGTGTGGTGTTGCCTGTCTTACAAAAATATTTTCTCCAGTTCACGTCACTGATGCCACTTCAGAATCTGACAAAAGCGTATGGTTGTTTTTCCAGATACGAGCAAGACAGTGGTCATGATAGTGGGAGTGAAGATGCCTTCTTTGACTCATCACAGCCTTGCACACTGGTCACTTTGGGCATGAAGAAGTTCTTTATCCCTACTACACCTGGTGCCCCCAAGGATCCAGCAAGCAGAATCCTTCCACTGCCATCATGCATGGGCATTTGCCTTGACTGTGACAGAGGCAGGGTAGGGTTTTATGATGCAGGCCGTATGAAATGCCTTTATGAGTGCGAGGTGGATTGCTCTGGCATAATGTATCCAGCATTTGCTTTAATGGGTGGTGCAGCAGTTCATCTTGAGGAAGCTGTCACAGCAAAGTACAAGGAGTACCATGATGACATCTAGTGCAGTAATCTCTCCATTGCTGTTCCAAGATGGAAAATGAAAGTGGAAGAATGGTACCTTAGTTTTCAGTCCTGATTAATTGTATTCTACCTGCGTGTTGCTCACAAGCCTCTGGCCTGTGTCCTTTTCAAGTAAGTGGTTCAGGCACTTCCTTCACTAGAGGAATTCACCTGCCTTTCTTGTGGTCTGTGCAATGCTGTTCTCCACAGACTTTTTTTTTCCTGAGGGAATCAGGGAAGAAGTTTGGCTAGCAACCAAAATTCATTCTTCAGGACTAGAAACCAAAATTTACTCTTCAGGGGTAGAAATCTGCCTTTTATTTAACTTAAATCCTTACATAGTCAGTTTTGTATTTAATGAAGTAAAAGCTGACAGTATGTGATTGCCATTCTCCTTTTAAGAAATCTGCCTGAATGCCTCTGAGGGGTTAAATGCTTTCCAATTAACTCCTGAGCACCAGTTGGGCCTTTCAGCACAAAATAATGTTTAAAAAACACCAATATAAACCAGGAAGAAATCAGAAATGCCATTGAACATTTAAGTTATACTTGAAAAGAGAAGAAGTAAACTTGAATCTGATTGCATGTTGTATACCTTTAATGTGATTGCAAGCTAAAATTGAAGTTCTGACACATGGTGTGAAGTTGGTAGTCTAATTGTAAGTTTCTTTACTCTTCCAGGCTTTTACTACAAGCTATTTAAAATAAAGTACAATTGTACTTTAAATGTCAGAATTTGGAGTCAAAAATCAGAAGTGTGTGCATGTGTGAATAATAGTACCTGGTATTTAAGCAAAAGCAAAGGAATTGTTGACATGAATAATCATATGTGAACTTGAAAAAAAAAATCAGGTATTTCTTTTAATACTTGCTCTTATAGGTTAATATTTTTATCCAATAGTGGCTTGAGTTTTTCTTAGTAAGAATGTTAAAAGTGCACTGATTATGTTTTGAGACCTAATTTCTGCCTTAAAGGATGTCTCCCTTCAAATTTCAGTTCCTGTAATGTTAAAAACTGTATCACACAGTATGTTTTCCTAGAATCATGGAACAACAGAATAGGTTGGGTTGGAAGGGACCTTTAAAGAGTGTCTAGTTTCAACACCCCTGTCATGGCCAGGGACTCCCTCTGCTCAACCAGATTGCTCAAAGCATTATCTCTCTCTCTCTCTCTCTCTCTCTCTCTCTCTCTCTCTCCCTCTCCCTCTCCCTCTCCTCATCTCTTTTAAACCCTCTTTTCGTATTGAAAGACTGTAGCAAGGTCTCTCCAGAGCCTTCTCTTCCCCAGGCTGAACAACTCCAGCTCTCTCAACCTGTCTTCACTGGAGAGGTGTTCCAGCCTTCTGACCATTTTTGTGTCTCTCCTCTGGAACCACTGTACAGAGGGCCCTAGAGATGAACACAGAACTCCTGCTGCAGTCTTGGTAGAGCAGAGTGGAAGAATTGCCTCCATTGCCCTGATGGCCACCCAGCAGCCCAGATACTTTCTGTCCTGCAAGCACACATTGCTGGTTCATGGCTAATTTTTCATGTGCCAGGATGCCCAAATACTTCTTTGCAGGGCTGATCTCCATCCTTCAGTCTGTACTGATACTGTGGATGACCTGGGTCCAGTTACAGGACCTTGTGCGTGGTCTTGGGGAACTTCATGAGATCTACATCAACACTGGTGTCAGTACAGATCCTTGGGGGACACTACTCATTACTGGTTTCCATTTGGACTTGGAGCTATTCACTGTGAATCTTTGGAGGTGGCTATCCAACCAATTCCTTATCCACCAAACAGTCCATCCAATCAAACCCATGTCTTCTGAGTTAGAGGGGAGAATATTGTGGAGGATCCTGTTGAAGGCCTTACAGAACTCCAGGTTCTGTATGGTATCTGTTGCTCTTCCTTTATCCACTGATGCAGTCACTTGGTCACAGAAGACCATCAGGTGAGTTAGGCAGTGTTTGCCCTTGGTGAACTTGGCTGTCCCTGATCATTTTATTTTCTTCCAAAAGTTTTGACCTGTCTTCCAGGAGGATCTGTTTACAAGACCTAACTGGGCATGGAAGTAGACTGCCTCTACTTATGGAAATCTATATATAAAAAACCAGGGTGCTTGCACTGTTAATTTGTGGAAAAATAAGGATCTAAAGTGAAAAATGTTTCTGATAAGTACTCGGTGCTTTCCAATTTGGGGATATGCTTTGTAATTTGGGGATATGCTTTGTAATTTGGGGATAGTGTTGCATCTTGATGAATGTGTCTGAAGTATGCCTACTAAGTACATGAATACACCTGTAGAGCTGTGAAATTGGACCTGAAAATCACAATACAGTTAAATGGTTGTAGGTCATACTACTTTTATGGGCTTTGCTGTCTGAACTGTTGTAGTGATCTGACCAGGAGTCCACCCCTCCCAGTGACCTCTCTTCTAAGCCTCTGGATGGTGGTGCCGCTGTCAGAAATAATTGACAGAAATGTTGTCTGCGCCAAGGTGAGCATCACAGCACATTTGGGGATAGAAAGACCCAGCAAGGGCAACTCATTGTCTGGGTCTGGCCTGCAAGTGTTTCTGTCTTGGTAAGTCTGTGCGGAAGTGCGCTGCACAGCTTCACTGAATATCTTCTGGAATTTTCTCCTGCAATTTTGTGATAGATGGTTATCATCTTAGCCTTTCATTTTCATCATTCCCTCCCCATCACTTTTCCTCTTCGTGGGTTGAAGCCATTGCCCTTTTCTTGCCTTCTGAGGCTGACTGAAGAAGCCCTCCACAAGACACTCTGCTGCTGTGAAGGTTGACAAAATTTCAAGTTTTCCTTCTTTCCACAGTGCTAAATCTCTATTTGCCTTTTTTGGTTGTTACTGATGAAGCTTCTTGTGCAGTGTTTTCCATGCAATCCTGATGTTTAGTTGTAAACAAGCTGTGCACATAGGGGTTTCCCCATCTCGTGTGTTGTTTTGCATTTGTTAATGTTGATAATGCTTGTTTACGTAGTCACTAAGTTCTGAGGGCCTTCTGTCCCTCTTCAGTCACTTTTAGACCTTGATGTTCCTGCATAGCTTCATAGGTAGCACAAACATGACCATTTTGTTTTGGTTGGTTTGTTTTTCCAGGTCTCGAAGTAAATTAAGTTGTAAAAAGATGCAGCAATTCTTTCTGCTGTTAAAATGTTTCTTTCCTCTCACTTTTTTTTACACTCCAATATTTATTAAACCGCAAATCGAACACTGAAAACTCTTACATGCTAGTACACTCTGTTGAGTAGGTGATGTGTGAACACAGCAGGCGAATAGACAGAGGATAAGGGATTCTCACCTCAGTGGCTGTGACTTCTCCTATTGTATAATTTATATTTGGTTCATCTACCAAACCCATTATCAGCTTAAAGCTATAGATCATAGGGTTGATTTGCTTTTCCCAGTCCAACTCTCCTTCCGTAGTGAAATGTCTAATTTTTGATTCCTCTTTTTCAGAAACTGATCTAAATTTGAGAGTGTATGTCACAGCACTCCACTGTTCCACATTTACATTCTTCATAAGTGTCTGCCTTGATGTCACCAGGCCTTTTGCTACTTTATGGAAGTATTTGTAAATGAAACACTCTATCTTAGATATGAAGACAGTGTCTCGGATTCATTGATTTTAAGAAAGAAGATTACAGGTTTGAGACTATAGAAGTGAAAAAAATACAATTTTTTTTCTACTGTAGTTTTTAAATTAATTTAGGATGCGTTCCGCTATGCAATTACTTACTCTACCAGAGACAATTGATGCTACTTTAAAATTTATCTACCTTTTGATAAATCTGTTTGTATTTAACTCATTCTGAGTTTAAAAATTGATTTGGCTTTTGGTGTTACTTGAATACTTAGTATGCATTCCAAACATGCTCTTTGGTGCTTACTGCAGTTTATTAAATAAAAAAACACATTGTCAAGAGGCACTGACAAAATGCTGTGATTTTTTTTCCACTACCATGGAAGTGTCAACTTTCAGAAATACAGTTCAGCAGTACTTGCCTATCCAAATAATTATTTCTCCCTATAAAACAGCACTTTACAATATAGACTAAGCTAAAAATGGTGTGGTATTGTGTGGATCTTTGTGCAATATAGCTGTTTGGTGATTATGATGTGACTTGCAAAGCTTCATGCAGGTGTGGATCATGTAAACACTTTTTAAATAATCTAAAGCTTTAACAGAAAGGCCTTGTTTAAGAGTATTCTGAAATGTAAAAGTGATGTCTTGGTTTTTTTTAATAAAAGCTGAGAATACAGTATCTTAGTCATTCACATTATTACATTCCAGCTCTGAAGTACCCTTATTGAAATAATGTTGTCTGTAATACCTGACCAATAGGTGACTTGTGGGGAGAAAGCACTGCATTTGTTTTTTTGTCCACATTCCAGTACCTCTGATTTTAGGAAGACTGAAGAGTCTAGTTTGAACTAAGTGCCAAGATTTTATTTAAGATGCTGATGTTAGGAACTTGGCTGTCTGAGCCTCCCTCTGCAGTTAGTGAAGAAAAATGTGCACCCAAAAGGAACTTGGCTCTTGGGCATTTTCAAGGGAACCTACCCATTTCCTGGCAGAGGAAGCAGATGGTACGTAGATCACGTGTCTGAGCAGGTCTGCCAAGAGACCTCAGGTTGGATGGACCTGCCTTACTCTAGAATTCTGGAAATTAATGCCGCTGTTTAAATCTATATTCCTTTGAAAAAATCAGTGTTTACATTTGTCAATACTGCTGTTTGCAGGATGCTTTAAAGTTCCAGCCCCTAGTGGCTGCTGCCTTCTGATCTACTGTATGTGCACCTGCAAGCAATGGAGGCTGTATTCACAGGGAATCTCCCGTGACTTGTGCTAGTGCAGTTAAAGCAGGCAATGCACTATGTGTCTGCTTCTGGCTGTCCCCATTTCCTCTAACTGGTAGTACAGATGAGAAGATGACTTGGGCACTGATAATTTTTCACCTACCTTGCCATGGCTTTACAGTCTTTCTCGATTCTGCACATTTTTTGGCTTTTGCCATTTGTACCCATATGAAAATGTGGATAGTAGTCCATGCACTTGATAAGTTAGGGTACCCTCTTGGTAGCACCATGGATCTCAGCCCCTGGTATGCAGCATACTTCTTGTGCCTCTATCAGGCTGGCAGATAGGTACTTCAAGTGCTTTAACAGAGTTGCTCATGATGAGCAACTTTTTGATTTGACTGCCACCCTCAAGTATGTCATTCAAAGCTATAAATGACAGGTTTGTTCACTGCTTGAAGCTTACACTGTAGAGAGAAGAGCGGCTGAAGAAGCACTTGAAAAGGGCTTGGGCTGAAGAATATTTTGAGTATACCATCAGCACATCAATGCAGAGATACCTGGTGGTTCCTGGGGTGCTTTCTTTAAGGGGAAGGCTGAAATGGTCCTGACTCAGCTCCTACTCAGTACCAAATTTCTGAAAGCTTATTTTGAGGTTCAGAAAAACAGCGGTGCAACTTTGTGAGAGGGAATTTCAGTTTCAACTGGCATCTCAAATTAGAAAGAAGTAGCTTTAACTTGGCCTGAAGGATATTTCTAGCTCCTTGGCAAAATTGTTAAGGCTTTTTTTTGTACTTATTGCCCAACTATAAACATTATTCGGAGCAAATCCAACTTAGCCTGAAAGGATGCATTTGTTCTAGTTAGCCTGCTTGGTTTGACAGGCTTAGTCCTTGCTCTTAACCCTTTTATGCCTCCTGTATCCCATAAGGCGTTGGCAAGGGAGAAGTGGGGGACTCAAGTATAAAAAACACTTTTCTCAAAAATTAACTTTTCCTGTCTGTTTATTAAATTCTGTCTCTCTTATCATGCCCATATCAGCTCAGCTTTGGTGCAGTGATTGGATTTCCTGCTCTCTTCTCAGTCCTGAAAACAACTACACTGCTTCTCTGTTCATTGTAACTGAGGTAGGAAGGAACTAAAAAATACAGAGCTATACTTAAACCTATAAGATGAAAGTGTAAAGGAAGTGCCCATGGTAGATAGAAAACTTTAACCTTGGGGCAGAGGGAGGATGGGGAGGGGGGAGCGGGCAGCGGATGGGGGAGGAAACTAGTGGAGAGCAGAAATTTTTTTTTTTCTCAATCTCTATGAGTGACACCATTCTGCATGGATGGTTAAAGCAGGAAAGGGAGCCAGGCAGGCAGAGGAAGTCTCCACTGATGCTGCTAAACATGGACAACTCAAGAATAACTTGACATGTTGTCCAGAAATGACTGTTTCTGGAACTGGTAACCCACTGCAACCTGGTGGGCTAAAATAGGGTAATATTCAGTTTGTTTCTCCCGGTTTCTTCCTATATGGCATAATGTGCAAATGACTTTATTTCTGTCTGAGCTTAAATAAAAAGATTATATTTAGACTCTATGTTAGTTGATTTAAAGGATGTCTATCTCCAAAAACCCCTCGTCTTCATATATATCCATCCTTTCTTGAAAAGAGAACTTTCTAAGGGTAGAATTCATAGTAAAGCAATTTAAATGAGTCATCATACTTTACTATGTAGCATTCCACAAAAACACCCTAACTAAACTGGTGGAAGGAAAAAATTTCCTTTAAGAAAAAAAAAATCTCATAAATACTCCTTCAAAACCAAGGTAAGCACTGAATGATGAATAAAAACTGAGAATTCATTTGAGAAGTCATTTCTTAAGAAAATTGCAGGGATTTGAAATACCTACTTGTCGTCCATTTATTAAAAATATTAGAAATGCTTCTGCCCAAATTAAGGTGCAGACTAGACCATATGCCAAAGTCAATAGTATGATTTTATCTAACAGTGAATATGAGGCACAGAGAGAGAGAGAAAGAAATAGGAAAAGTGGGGTGGGGGAAAAGGAAGAAAGAGAGAGATAAATAGAAAAAATATCACCACTCCATGGAACTTGTCAGTGTCCTGTGGGGTCTTGTTCTTCTGGTCTTCTTGGTGGTGAGGGTCCCAAAAACACAGAGTCTAAAGGATTAATATATGTTCAGGAGATCCCAGGCACCTTCCCCAGTGATGGCATGGGGGGAAGATTTTTAGTGTCTTGCAACAGGCTGTGGATTTATTTCCTCAGATCACATGCAGTCCCTTTGGTGGTGGAAGGTCTCAGGAATGAGTCTGGGGGGTGCTTTGAAGGTCTTTGATGACTCATGACCCCTTCTCAGCTGCCTCTCACATCAATGTCCCATGTATATGTGGTCTTCCCGGAGGGGTGTTTCGCTCTGTTCAGTGTGGAGAGATTTCACCATCATACCTCAAAACCCTACTCCCCTCCCACCCACTGGGCTCAGCTAGGGTGACGACATAGATCCATTCTTCTTTCCTGAGCATTGTTTCCTTCTCTTCAGACCTGATTAGACAGGTGATTAGACAATGGTCTTATCTCAAGTTCCCAGTCACAGTCCAAATTCCAGTCAGGAAGCATACTGGGGAAGGGGAGTGCTTTGGTAGTTGCAGGCGGGCAGTTGCTTCCTCGACAAAAAGGCTTTCTATGATACAATGCTTAATATATTAACAATGTTTCAGTCCATCACACTAGGGAAAACAATCCATTTCATTTTTCACTGAACCTTCCTTTATATAGATACCTGGATATATGCATTTGTATTTATGCTTTAGTGCTTTTTTCTGAAAAGTTACTTGACGACTCATGAAATTCTTAGGAAGGTCAGAAAACACTGAGACTAGTCCAAATATTATCCTTAATTATCCTTAGGACCATCTTGTTCAGGATATTGCGTATTATTGTGTTAAGTGTTCTCACTACATCCAGGTATTTAGACTATTGAGGGGACAGGGGATGGTCATTTCCTATGCACATGAGAGTATATGGGAGTATGTGGGACTGTTTACTGTGAGACAGAATGACCTGAGGCAGTGCTAGTGGTGCATCCCATTTATATGTGAAAGCTAAGCCAGAAGAGAAAATGTGAAGGTGTGACATTGTACTCCAGTGGAGCTGACAGGATTAATTTTCCTGTTTTTTTCCTCACGGAATTTATATACAACACAGACACTTGTCACCTCCCTTCCTGCTGTTTCTTTCAAATTAAAATAAGACTCTGGAGTTGGGAATGAAGTTAGGAGCACTTTTCAAGCCCCATTCCTCTTTCTCTACCCTTGCACTCTGTGATCATGTCCACAGGATACCTATTCAGGGTCTGGACCCCCACAGCAGAAGGGAAGGAAAGAAGACTTCTTCATGAACTACCCAGGAGCTAACTAGCAAAGGAAGCAGGTTTTGCACAGACACGCCAGACCGGAGCTGAATTTGTCACTTCTCTACTTATATAAAAGATGCTACATCAGGCAACCCCTGATACATCAGGGTATTTATGCAGTTGTGAATTCATTTATACTGGTTTTATTAAAACTTCTTCCTGCTTCACAGGGGAACAGGCAATGTAAAGTAAAATGTAACACAAAGTAAATGTAACACAAATTGTTGATTTATCTTTTTTAAAAATTAATGTAGGGTCCACTTTTGAGACAGAAAAATAAGAATGAAGAAGGATAGGACTGGGTTGTTATGAGAAAAAGAATCATGTATAGTACCAGGTTTGTACTATCTTAATTTTATTTCAGATCACTTTGTTGCTTCCACAGAAAAAAAAAAAAAAAAGTATTTTCAAGACACTAGAGAGAAAAGGATGTACCAGTAAGATTTCTCTCTGCAAACCCTATTTATTCTCCAAATACTTTAATTCCACTGTATTTATTTCTGTGTTTATTCCACACACACCTTCCATCCACGTCCACCCTCCCTCCTG